>JBCJKH010048760.1:0-22371 GCA_039877255.1 Loriculus beryllinus
AAGATATCTCAGACATGAACCTTGTGTGCTAACTGGAGTCTTCCAAGTCCTGAAAGTCACATCCAGTGTATTGCTTATTTGACACAGCTCATTGACTATACTGCTGGCATTGTTAACTATTATTATCACAGTCGAACAAGGAGGTAACAAAGCTATGAACACAACGGCCAGACCATAGAATGTAGGGAACAAAATCTTCTAACCAACCACAGAAAATTAAGTGATGTGGGGCCTCTGATGCTTTCTTGCTTTCAGGAGGCAAGGTTTTCATTTCTTACAGCACAATAAAATCATATTGAGTTTCTGAAAAACTGAGAGTGAGAATATTTTAAATTTAGCAAGGAATTGACTATTGATATTACATGGTTTTCACCATAGAAACTGGAAAACTATGAACTGGATGAAACAAAAAAATCATCCTTATATTTCCTCATGGAAATACTTTATGTATATCAAATAATTTTGCTATTTAGATGGAAGTAAATAACTGCTTAAGAGAAGTTTTAGTAGAAAGCACAAATCCAGAACAGCCGTCTTGAAACAAGTGCTACATTTTCAATGCATGGCAGGGCTGGAGAATTTGGCACAGACTTTGTGTACCTGAAAGAGTGTATGTTGCAGAGGGCACAGAAGTGTCAAGCAGCACGCTTCAGTTCACGTTAAAGACTTCACATTTGCAATTACTGCAGTGACTTCGAACCTCAAAGCTGAAAATATTGCACATGCAGTGCTCAGAATTGTTTCCTCTGGAAGATGAAAGGCAGCGCTAAGGTTTGGGAAATCTCTTGAATTAGATTAAGTAGTTTTGAAATCTGAAATTATGAAATCCCAAAAAGGCAGCAGTTATATCAAGTTCAGTTTTCTTGATAAAACTTAACATCTAATTTTGCCTGGGAGGGGCAGATAGTAGAAATGAAAATGTTTTGCTATGATGAATTAATCTATCGTATTGTCTTCTTGTCTGTAGCAGAGTTTCCTAAGTGCTTTTTCCAACCATATATTCAGTACCACAGGAGAAAGACCTTCTGTTTCTCTGACATGCTATGCTAGTGTAATAAGCTTTCCAATTAGTTAATACTTGCTAATATTCAGGCTCCTTTTTCCTTCCAAATCCATGTGGTGATAATCCTAGCTTTATGACCTACAGTACAAGCTTATTGAGAACTTCAGGGCTATTAATTGGGCTGCTAAAAGTGCAGAATTCCTGCCTGTGGGGCTTTTTCTTACTATGGTATCTGTCTTTGTTCTGAGCTTGGAATTGCAAGAGTTCCAAACATACCTTATTACAAATAACATAAAACAAAATATTAAATAAATTTTATATTGTTTTGAAACATCTTAATTTTTGTCTGTAAATCACATGGTTTTCCCTTCATGTTTTAATGAAGCAGTGCCATTGTCTGAATAAGAAAAAAGGATAAGCACTGTATAAATTCAAGAGGTGTAGCTGTTCGCATTATTGATATCTTGGAGTGTTTTCCTCTATATTGAAAAGATTTGATCCTAGCCAGGATATGGTATTAAATGAATGAAATTTCATTAATAAATCTGGTTTCTTCAAATTTTTATTTATTTTTATTTTTTTATTCCCTGGGAGAAGCCTGTCCCACAATTTTTTGACAGAACTTGTGACAACCAGAATTAGGATTCAGGTCTCTCCACTAAGCAAAGCAAGTGTAACCTGGAAGGCCAGGGAAATGTTATCCAGGTTTCTTCACCAGAAACTGAGTTTTAAGAATTTCAGCAGTGTTGTTTCTGCACAGATTTTTCTATCTATAGCTCTGAATCTGTAGGTAATCATTGCAGGAAATTGTAGCTAGCTCTGATTCCTCTCTGACTGACACTGCTGTTAATCAGTAATAACTTCACTGAAATCAATGCAGTTATAAACAGAAGTGATTGGTGAATTGAGGTCTGGGTCCTTAAAGCCAGAAGCTAAGTTAACTTGCAAGAGAGCAATAATATCCTGAGCAATGAATTAGCAAAGAAGGTAGACCATGATGAAGGATGCACATGTCTGGCACCTATCACTACAAAAGGCTGATGGGGGTGGTGGAGGTGTAAGAATCTATTTATTTCAGCAGAAATAAAAATTCTGTTACATTAAATTTCTATAACATACATTCTAGGCTGTGCATATAAGTAAATAATATTTTCTTCTTGGACATCTTCTCTTATGTTGACAACACATTGTTCATCCCTTTTTACTAAATTCCAGTAGGTTAAACAATCTGCTAATAGTCTCTAGAGTGTCTGATTACAATAAAAACCTGTTTGGTTCAGATAGGTGACCAAAAGGAGAATCATTTCTGGTTCAGCAGATACGTATTAGTCAGTGGTTTAAAATCCATGATGAAATATGGGCCGTGCAGAATGAATACCACCTGTCTCACATCTTTGCTTTCTGCTGTCTGAGAGATACCCACTGATGATCAGTGTTGCTGCTCAGGAGCTGTATAATCTGTCTATGAAGTGAGAGAAACAGCATCACGTACAAATACTGATATGTGATCTTTAAAAAGTTTAAAAATCACACAGTAAATTATCAGTCTCTGGAGACTTTCTGACTGGCTTAATAATATTTCTGTAGTTATGTTCATATTAAAGGGAGAAGGGAATATTCGCAGTCATTTCTGTGAGAAGAGAACCAAATCTGCCTCACACTGCATTCAGTGACATTTTCTCAATGGATGTCAATAAGACCAGGATTGACACCCATAGTCATTTGTATGGAAAACATCTACCTGTGAGGCCAGATTGATTAGTGTGTAATAAATTCCCTAAGTCCCCTTTTAATTAATGAGTCAAAAATTCATATGGTGATAATTGCATGTAACACATAATTTGTATTCCATTAAATTAGAGCCATTTTCATCTGAGAACAGGCTCCAAACATCTACTTCTAGAAAGCATCATTATTGCTTGTTTGTAGAGGACTAACCATGTGCCAGCTGCTTTACCAGAAGATAAGAGCCAGGTCCTGGCTCCAGAAAGTTTGCAAATAGCCTGCTTGACGACTAAGGGAGATTAAAGTGAATGAAAGACAAGCAGTGCTGTTGAGACAGAGTCTCTTGATCTCATCAGATCTCTGATTTTTGCAGTGATAGTAAAAAACCTCCTTCATTGAATATATGCTACTGCTACACAGCCTGAAGAATGACGGGAGTATCCTTGTCCAAATTTAACCACTTAAAGGAGAATTTGAGAACATTCGGTTTCCTCTAATCACTGCAGAGAGACGGGCAGTTCCAGGGGATGATCCATCCTATCCTGAAATAGGTGGGGAAGGATAAGTCCATGCTCCTTTTCTAGTCTTCTCTCTCCATTAGTATAGTGGGATTCTAATAGCTAGCTTAGAATAGAGGCTGAAGTTGGAGGAAACAATTCCTACCTTGAAATCTCACTCTGCAAGCAGTCATCTTGCTCAGTCCATTTGCTGCAATGTGTCCTTAAAGTAACCCCACTACTCCAAATTAGATGCTGGAAAAGATCCTTTTGGGAATGACCAGCAGATCCTATGTCCCAGCGCATCAGTTGTACCATTGAGACTTTGTTCACTGGCTCCACTCATGCTCCTCATGGTATTACCATTCTCAGTCTGGCTGGAGAAGGTCCTGGAGAGATGTTCAATTTGCATTGTGCTTCCAGAAGTATGGATCTTTGGAGCCTCTTATGTCTTCATGGGCAGCTGCCTCTAACACATCTAGTGCGTGAGCTTCTCCTCGAGCATGAACATGTAGTGAAAGCCTGCCTCTGGCACCCACTGGCACCCTCACGGAGAAAGCACAGCTCTCTTCACCGCTACATATGGCAGAAAATATCACACAGTGAGAACATTAGGATAAACACATCAGGAACAAAACAGATATGAAAGAAACATGTGGGAGTACAGCCATACTCCAGTGTGAAAGAGAATTTGGGATGAAATAAAGAACAGGCTTCCAAATCAAAAACACGTAGGATGCACAGCCTGCGAATGCAGGTAGCCACCCCTGCAGAAGCAGAGCCTGGAAAGGGCTCTTACCAGAGCCAGATGGGCCTTATTGTTGTGTTGTGAATGGGCAATGCAATGTATAGTCCATCTATTGAGACTGAGATGCTGATGATGTGCCTTTTGTCATGTTTACAGATAGCAACAAATGGGGAAACACGTTGGTTTGCTGGCAAGTAGGTGTGTAATGCAGAGGGACCTAGGCAGGCTGGCCAACAGAACTTCATGAAATTCGTTAAGAACTAGTGCCGAGTCCTGCCCCATGGATGGAAAAGCCATGTGCAGCAGCACAGGCTGGAACCTTGCCTGAGGACCAACTTTGAGGAAATGGCTCTGAGCATCCTAATGGGCAGGGAGAAAGACATGGGCCAGCAGCAAGTCCTGGCAGCAACGATGGCCAGCAGCACCCTGGGTTGTATGAACAAGGCAGAGCCAGAGGTCAAGGGGAGTCATTATCGCCCTCCACTCAGCATTGGTTAGACCATGTCTGCCAACCCAATACGGGACAGACACCAATAGACCGGCTGTTGTTCAGAGGAGGCCCCTGAGATGGTGGGTCTGGAGCACCAGCCATGTGAGGAGGGGTTGTGGGAGCTGGACTTGTTCCGTCTGGAGCAGAGATGGCTCAGGTGGGGCCTTACAGAAGACCCCAATACCTGTGGGGCAATCACTGAGGATGTGTCCCCATAAGGACAGTCAGTCAGTGGTGCAGGTTGCCCAGAGTGGTTGTGCAGTCTCTGCCCTTGAATGATGAAGCCCTGAGCATCCTAGTCTGATCTCAGAGCTGACCTTTGTGTGGGACATCAGGGGACTAATGTCCACATGCACTGCAGGTATCTTCCTGTAAAAAGACAGGTTTCCAACTGGAAGGTGACCTTGGTTAATCCAGTTAAATTGCTGAGTATTTGAAGCAAAATTGAGTAAGACCAAACACCATTAAGGGAAGCCTGTGTCCAGCTTTCTCCCTGAGGAGCTGCAGTGACCTACTGAGGTTCCTTCCTGGGTAACTCCGCAGTTGGTGAGGGGGAAATTAGACTTAATTAATCCTTTATTTCTAACTTATGCTGACCATTACACTACAGAAGCTCAGAGATGACTCAGGTTAAAAGTGATCATGAAAATCTGCTGTTATTAGCCCATCAGGACATCCCCTGCAGTGACTGTGGCTGCCTGTAGCTCCTCTTCTTCTGCAGATTGTCCTGAGACACACCGGTGAGGGCAATGCTTTCATGTTCTTGACTAACTGCATCATGCATCTTTCTACCAGAGCACCTTTCTGCTGAGAGGACAATTTCCCTCCTATATCCTCTGCTTTTATCTCCATGCCTGTAGGAAGCCTGAGGAGGGAGATTTGACCTTCAAGGGTTATTGCTGTGTAAGGAATGTACACATGTTTTTGTAAGGCATGAGAAGCCAGGGGAACTTGAAGTTCATTTTCAGGAACAGCTCAGCAATATTTTGCTGCATTTTATTTCAGTATGAAAGACCATTTTCCTCACATCTTGGCTGACATATACCTTGGCAGTTTTCTTGGAACGCATGGCAAATATCAAACAGGTAGCAGTGGGACAGGGACAGTGGAGGACCAGCACATTGTTTTTTGAAGTCTGGTTTTCTGCCAAGGACCAGTAATGCTCCTGTCTGGAGTCAGTGTAATCATGGGGCTAATGGCAGAAGGAGCTGTGCATTAGTGTCAGAAAGCGTTTTTGAGTTGGAGCTCAAAACCAGGCTGCCGTTCAGCATAACATCCAGAAATACATAACATAACATACAGATACGGATGAGAAAGATCTTTAATTTCTGTATTCATGTAGCCCTTACTCTCGAACTTGAATTCTAGATGTTGCTTTTTTCTATAGGTAATACCTAGAGGTGGGCATTGTCCTGTCTCGTGAAGAGGCATCAGCAGTTGTACGTTGCCTTTGTGTCACATAGCAGAATGTGTAAGCCAGGCCAGGCATTGCTAATGGAGGAAAGAAAAGTTACATACTTTACAGAGGAGAAATTTAGTTCTATCTGAATGCTTTATCCTGAAAACTTAATATGTAATGGAAATTGATACCACTTCTCTGGTAGAAAAAAGTGCAAACCTAGTGTGTTATGAAGAGTAGCTATGACAACTGTTAGGGTGATTGTGAGTGAAAGCAATTCTCCCATCTTGATGGATGAGACTGTCTATTTTTTTAGTAACTTTTCTCCATCAATTGTATTTTTTTCTACTATTCTATTTCTATTGTCTTCATCTCTTTGTTTTGGTTTCTACAGAGCCTAGTCCAGCACATAACTGTGTGGGCTCCATAACTGAGCACTCACATAACTGAGTGCTCTAACATCTAGGATGAACTGGTGATTACTATTTTTGCTGCTATAATTCAGAATACCATTTTGTGTGTGTACACATGTTCTGTGCAGATTTGCACAACAAGGTCTACCTTTGCTGTGTATTTTTTTAAGAATCAGGGCTTCAGCATTTCCCCTGAAATGAAATTTTGCAATAATCTCCGTTCAGGGACTATTAAGAAGTTTTATTTTAATAGTATCACTTTGATTCATTTTGGTTTGCCTTTAATATTGCCATTCGATATGAATCACAGTGCAGCTTATTTAAAATTAAATGCTATGTACCATATAACCCATTATTAGCTTGCTATTTTATTACAGTAAACAATCAAAGTGAAATGCATCAAAACAACTCACTTGGAAGAAAAAAGTCACAGTGGTCACAGTGGAACATTTTTGTTTGTCTGAACAAAACCTGCAGCCATTTTTCTATTGAAAGACTTAATGGGACTGGATGTATTTCATTGAAATACCCCACTTCCAGGTGCAGCTTTCAGCAGAAAACAATCTGAACTCAATCAAATACGTTTTGAACAGCTCCTTATGAAATATTAGAGGATTTTCCTAACATGTACAGTAGCAACCTGGATTAAAAAAATAGGTGCCACCCACCATTGAAAAGGTCCAGCCTTATGCCGAACTCAAACAAGAGACCACATACACTGTCCTAACAGTGATGGATTTGTCTAATCCCATGAAGGGGAGAGGTCTTCCAAGTTAGGCAGTGAAATGCTGATAAAGCACTGAGCACAGTAACAAATAATGGGTTTATAGTCCTGATCAGTAGTTTCTGATCTAACCTGCTCAGTCCCACAAGCAAATCTAAACTTTCCATTGACTGGCACAGAAATAAAATAGTCTGTACAGAGATATTTTAAAAGATTCTAGTCTAGACTTAAATAAAATGTAAGGCATCAGGTGGAATAAAGAGCACTGGATAAGTCAAAAAGGACTCCTACTTGAAGACAAAGCATGTTTGTCAGCTTCAGGCTGGGGCTGAGATTTTCTCCCTATGACACAGCTTGGCGCAGCAGTCTGGGTGCATTACGTGGCATGTTTTCACTCCTTCTGATACCAGAAGCAGGTGGTTGATCCAGACGAACCCCTGGTCTTTTTTTGGTAGAGCAGTTTCCATGTAGGCATGTAAAAATGAAAAACATGTAAAATCTGAAAAACAACTCATTGTCTCTCTAAGGCTCCCTAGTAAATAAACAGATTTTCTGTTCATGATGTACTTCTGTATTTTGTCAAAAGGGTATTTTTTTTTTCCAAAAGTATAACTGTACAAATGCTAACAACTCTGTCTTTTACCTATACCCACCATAATAGATCCATGATTAAGAGGTTGCTAAGTTATTTTAATGTTTATTTGTGCTTTTTGCCAATCACCTTTGGTCTGCATTTTTAGCCCATTCTTTTCTATGTTCAAGCTAATCCTAGATTACATAATTTGCATGCATAATGTAAGCTATTACCACTATTTTGGTGACAGAATAGCTTTTCTGTGGCCACATAAATTGAATTTTGTACCTTTGTAAATAATTGTTCATGGTGGAAGCTGTTTGGTGAAATTCTGAATCAGAGTGGACTGTAAATTTTACTTCTGGCCTTAAAATCATTAACGTACCTCATATGTAGCTGGCATTTCATCAGATATTGCTGATCCTTTGTCCTCTGTGAAGGTTGTTGTAGATGTTGCTCTGCTGAAGTTTTCTGGATTTATGCTGCTGCTAAAATGCAGACTTAAAATTTAATTACTTTAGTTCTTTCTGAATCCTTTTCACTTCTTATGTCCTGTAATAGGGCACCAAGTCAGCCAAAGCTTTGAAGTTTATTTGCACAGACATCTTCCATGAGGTAAGCACTGAATAAAAACCATCTAGGACTTACCAACTCACATGATCGAATGACCACCCCATATGTAGGTTCCTTTCATTTTTTCCATTTATGCATTTCTTTCCTTTTTTTTTTTTGTTCAGCTTTTCTCTCTTAACTCTGCAAGTTGACGAGATGCTAAAAGCCTCTCTTCCTCCTCACATTCCCCTGCAGCCAGGATACAGCCAGGCTATGCACAGCCGCTCTCTTACCTATGGAAAATGCGTGGGACTCTGCTTACCTGCTGACTGACAGGAAGATTTTCAGAGTAGGATCTGTTGTGTGTCAAGCACAATAAAACACTATAGAGTTGCAAGTAAAGAAATTGCAATGATTTAATCATACTGAATTTAACCCAGCAGCCTATCCCACCTGTTAGTTTTGTCACAGTTATATTGTTGGGACCAGTTCCAGAGATCTTTTAAAATAACTGGAGATTTTTCTTGGAATATAGGTTATGGTTTAGGTTTTGGCTTTCCAAATGATATTAAGAAGGTGCTAGTCTCAATCTTTTTCTTATCTAAGTGGAATAGAAGAAACATGCCACTATCTTTGTCAGATCTGCTGTTACAAGTGTGCTTCCTGGAAATGTTTCTATACCATCTCTATGAAGCCTAACAGTGTTTACTGTGAAGTTGCATGATGAAAGGTATGAATAGATTTTTCATTTTTTCTGCTTTCCTTGGTAATTCTGGAATAAAACTCTTCAGATTTCCATCTACGCAACTTCTAGATGCCATAAAATTTATTATAAGATGAACTGATGCTGACACCTTTTTCATTCAGCTCTTACAAGTAGAAAGGTTACATTTGCATGAAAGTACATTTGCATTTTCCTCTTTACAGAACAAATATAACTATATACGAAGCAGAAATAAAAATACTTGTTGGTTATTAACCTCTTCCATCTGTGATACGTGAGGCTTTAATATGTAAGGAGTTGCTTTTAATGAGACTCTTAACAGTTAAAGCTCTGTGGAATGCTTGAAAAAACATGCAGAAGATACATAGAAACATAAGCTGGAGCATACATAGCAGCAGAGTAAGAGTAAAAAGACACTTGTTTTTCACATTTCTTAAAACATTATTTACTTTTCTGTCTGCAGGATTCAGGATCTGCCCCTTAAAACTCAGTAGTGAGCTTTAGCATGGAATTCAGTAGATGAAACTTAGGTGCCTATAGCTATTTAGGTGTACCTGGGTATCCAGGAGACTTGCGTGGGAGTGGCAGATATTATAGAAGACCTGTGAAGGACCCTTGTCTTCTGGGATAGCCACTGAAGTTGGGATACTTAAAAGCAGCTCAAGACGCTTATCTGTAGCCAGGAGTGAAGCCTCTGGTCAATATAGGCAGGGAAGTTCAGACAACCACATATATCCATATCTATTTTATTCTGAACTGAATCTCTCTTTGGGCTCCCTGACTGACTGGATTATATCTCTACTGACAGCAAAGGGAGCTGAGATACCTAATGTGCATGTAGACTTCTAAATTTAGCCATATTAGTCTGTGAGTTGAATCCTACCTGAAGAGTTCAAGACATAGCTGTGCCAGAACTGGTATACTGAGATTTCTATTGTCAGGTTTCATCAGCCAGTACTGGAATAGCTTTCTTTGATGTGTGATTTTATCCAGAGCAACTAGTGAAAAATGTACTGTGGGTCTCTACTAAATGATGTCAATTCTTCATTTGTTCTCAGCTGGGGTACAGCTGCTGCTGTTTGCTCTTTATTCTGGGAATCCAGAAAATTGGTTTTCTTCTTTCTCTCTTCTCCCTGCCCTTCTCTCCATACATAGGATCATAAAACTTTTTAGGTTACAAAAGACACTTAAGATCATCAAGTTCAATCATACATCAGGCACTGCCAAGTCCACCACTAAACCATGTCCATGCACTACATTTACACATCTTTTAAATACCTCCAGGGATGGTGACTCACCTGCTTCCTTGGGCAGTCTGTTCTAATGCTTGACAGCCCTTTCAGTGAATAAATTTTCCCTAATATCCAATCTAAACCTCCCCTGGCAAAACCTGAGGCTATATCCTCTTGTTCTATCACTTGTTAGTTACGAAACGAGAACAACCCCCACCTCGCTACACCCTCCCTTCTGGTAGCCACAGAGAGTGCTAAGGCCTCCCCTGAGCCTTCTTTTCTCCAGGCTGAATGACCCCCATTCCCCCAGCTGCTTCTCATCAGACTTGTTCTTCAGACCCTTCTCCAGCTCTGTTGCCCTTCTGTGGACCTGAGCCAGCACCTCCATGTCTTTCTTGTAGTGAGGATCCCAGAAATGAACACAGGATTTGGGGTGTGACCCCGCCAATGCCAAGTACAGGGGGACAATCATTGTCCTAGTCCTGCTGGACACATTATTTCTCATACAAGCCAGGATGCTGTTTGCCTCCTTGGCTGCCTGGGCATAAACTGTCTCATGTTCAGCTGTCTGTTGATCAACACCCTGAGGTCCTTTTCCGCTGTGCAGCTTTCCAGCCACTCTTCCCCCGGACTGCAGTGTTGTGGGGGGTTGTTGTGACCAAAGTGCAGGTCCCAGTACTGAGCCTTTTTGGACCTCATGCAATTGACCACAGCCCATTCATCCAGGCTGTCCAGATCCCTCTGCAGAGACTTCCTACCCTTTAGCAGATCAACACTCCTGCCCAAATTGGTGTCATCTGCAAACTTACTGAGGGCTCACTCAATCCCCTCATCCAGATCGTTGGTAGAGATTAAACTGACCTGCCCCCAATACTGAGCCCTGGGGAACCGAACTTGTGATACATCCTTCTCAGCTTTGACTCTTTTATTTATGTCTTTATCATATGCATAAATGGATGGTATTTGTTTTAATTTGGTACTATATATTAATAATTATCAGGTGCTCATATTGGTAAGCACTATTGTTTACTACTTCTAGCAGAGTGCATCCAATGTTTTTAAATACAATTGGACTGTCAGGGGAAGCTGCTGGCTAGCAAAGAGCAGGTTTGTTAGAGAAATATGCATTGCAACATCTGACAGATCCATGGAGACTGTTAATCCACATTCATTTTACTATAAGCTTCTTATTTCAAAATATGCACTGTTCAAAGGAACACTAGGACAGATGGAGAAGAAAGGCTAGAAAAGCCTGGGGTATTTATTGTAGTGCTGTAGACACAGCCTCCTAGCTGGTGATATTGCTGTCTCACTAGATGTATTTTTTAGCTCAGTGTTTGTTAAACAGAAACAGAGGCTCTTTTATTTAACAGCTCATTCAGTGGAACTATTTGTTCACAAGGTCTAAGGATGCTGTTGATGTCCTGGGTAGCATTTTCTCAGCCTGGCAGGAAATGGCTCTAATGTAAAAGGCTGGGTACAAACTATTCCAGAGATCATAATAGCTGTTGTGCTGGCTCACACAGGCATAGCACTGTCACTGTAATAGTCTTGAAAGCTTCTTAATAGGTAATGCTGACCAAACTCAAATGTGCTAGGTCTCCCTGCATTATCATTACAGAGCACTCTGCTGTCAAAAAGTTGATTGCAGCAAGGGAGAATGGGATCAAAATACCACATTCTGAGCATTTATGTTCTGGTTTTTTTTTACCTTATACAAAATAATTCCCCTTGAATGTCGTTTAAGCACATGAATATTGTAGGTTTCATGGAAATTTATGAAGGCTTGGTTCATTTCTGCATTACCCAATTTCTTCTCAGCTGCTAATGTGAGGAGGCAATTATGTTTGTGTACATAGACTCTGCTCTGCATACAGCCAGGAGCAGATAACACCTCCCAGCTGTTGAATGCTCCAGGACTGCTCCCACAGATTACTCAGTCCCTTCAGAGTCTGTTTACCGTAAGGCTCACCCTCAAAAGAGTGTAAAACCTGGCCATTTGCAAAGAACAGAGCAATAGGTAGCAAGATAAAAAACCCCTAATCCTCTGTAATGTAACATACATGTAGCTGTGTGTCAGTACCCTCTTATGCTGGTGTGAATCTGAAGAACCTCTGTTGACTTAGGAGCATCTATTTTAAACTTGCTCCTGATTATGAATGGCAGGAAGAGTTGTATGTTTGGTGCTGGATTTGGAAGTTGAAATCCGCTGAGCAGCAGGATTTTAGTTCTCCCCTCCTTTGTCTAAATTTGACCTCTGTGAAAGGTGAGAGCATGGGTCAGTTTTCCAGTTTCCATGCCTTTTCCCAGTTCACGGTAACAGCTACTGGTAGCCGGGATGGCTGTTTCTCTGCTGCATGCCTCTAGCAGCTGAAAAACAAAGTGAAGCTGCAACACAATTTCTTCAATGTTACTACCTGGTCATCACATCATAGCAAGTTGCATTTGCTACAGATCAAATTCAGACTGGCAACTCAAAGTCATATTTTGATCCCTAGGATCTTCCTTCTGAGATCTAGCACATAATGTTATGTGGCATTTATAGGTTCAGCAAAACAAGTTTGCGCTTTTTATTTACAATGCTTTTAATGTCCACCAGGAGTTGGGTATATCTGCTGGCATCCCATGTTCTGCAGCTGACTATTATGGCTAACTTAAGTTTGGTATGGCTCTTGCTGGCTTCCTTTGTGCTTTATTTTGTTTAAATTGGAGAGTTATATTATTTCTTACTGGCATAAGTTTACATCTTCAGAACATCATACGTTGTCTGAGCCTAATCCAATTTAGTCCTTGCTGACAGAAATATGGGAGGGACTGTCACTTGCTAGTCTCAGTATGAAATGTGATTTCATGCTGACTTTCCCCAAAAGTGCAAAGCCAAGCAAGAGTGTTATAGAGTGGAGATATTTTAAAGATCATGACAGTTGGGAAAGCTTTGCCTTTGGCTCAGCCTTTTTCAGACATTGATGGTTTTGTTGTCTTTACAGCCTTAATACAGCCTTGTTGATTTATCATTCTTGGTGGATTTAATTCGCTAGAATCTAACATTTGCAAGCTTGAAGAGCCCATATTCTTCAGTAATTGTTTTAGTCAAAGGAGATTCAGCATTCCTCATTGGAGTAGCCTTTTGTGGAAAAAAAATAGGTCAAGCTGTAAAAGAAAAAGTAACTTGAAATCTTCACCCTTATCACTAGAGTACATTTGCCAACCTCTTAGACAGCGTGACACCTTTCATAAGAAAGGGACTTTCTAGATGAGCATCCCTTGCATGGTCCAGGGCATGTTTGATTCTCTTAGATGCCAGTTACTTGACGATTTAAATGGGGAAAGGCAGTATAAGAAGGTTCTTCAGACCAAAAATAAGAAGTAGATAACAAATTACAGAGCTGCTGCATTCTGGAAGCAAAGATACCTTCTTGTCTGCTACTAGGAAAATTACCCTTAGTAAAATTAGTCACCTGACTTTCTGTCTTGACAATCTGTCACTTGACTGTCTGGCTTTCTAGGATGGAGTGACTGCATCAGTGGACAAGAGAAAGGTTGTGGATGTCATCTACCTGGACTTCTGTAAGGCCTTTGATGGAGTCCTCCAGAATATTTTTGAAGCTAAATTGGAGAGATATGGATTTGACAGATGGACTGCTAGATGGATAAGAAGTTGACTGGATGGCCACATCCAAAGGGTTAGTCAATAGCTCTATGTCCAAGTGGACACGAGTAACAAGTGGTGTCCCTCAAGGATCCCTACTGGGACCAGTACTGTTTAATATCTTTGTCAACAAGATAGGCGGTGGGGTTAAGTACACCCTTAGCAGCTCTGCAGATGACAGCAAGCTGAGTGGTATGGCTGATATGCTGGAGGGAATGGATGCTATCCAGAGGGACCTAGGCAGGCTGGAGAAGTGGGCTTTGTAAACCTCCTGAAGTTCAATGAGGCTAAATGCTCTCTTCCAGTACTTTCTTACCTTTCAGATACTCCAAAGTTGCTTTTCTGCCATCTGAAAAATCACTTTTTAAGAGTTGAGAAGAGAATTTCTCTCTACTGATAAATACAGTGTGGTTGTTTAGCACTGAGTAACTGCATAACCAGTACTCATCTGAAATTATATGGGGAAAAAGAAGGAGTACATTTGAGGTTTACTTAGGCTTTTCACAAAAGCTTGTTTTTTTAAAATGTGTGACAAATTGCTGCAACACTGGAATGGAGTGCTGTGATACAGATTCTGTACAAGACTCAAGCAAATATTGATTTAAATGATTTTTTCTTCGCTTTTACCTGTATAATTAGTTTTAGACATTGATTAAAGGCACTGTTCTTACTAGAAACAATGGAATTCAACAAAGGGTTCTCTGTAACTGTGATGATATTGAGTGCAGTGATGTAGCCAGGCCAAGTTCAATTCTCCACCCTATGGTGATCTCCTGGGTGAGCAGAGCAGACTGCAGAAGTTAAGGTTTTCAGTCCTTGCTGCCTCCTTGAGTTCAAAGCTCATCTGTGAGTACAAACCTGCATGCAAAGCCTGAATGCTGTCTAAGCAGCTACTTATGTGTGGAGTGTGGCCACAGATTATAGTCAGTGCTGGTGAAGTTCATCTGTGTGGACACTTCCAGTGTGGGCACTTCTATCAGAGCTTGTTATTTTCTGCTCTCTGCATAGTCAGAGTAGACAGCCAGACATTTCTGAGCACTTCCTAAGGGAGTGAACTGCTCTGGAGTTCTGATGGGAGTAAGATGCCTCTTTGCCTTGCAGAGGAGCTTTGGTGGGATATAAATGCTTTTTTACTACTTGCTCAGAGAGTTACACTTGAGCATAGAGGGCACTCTGCTATGCAAAATAGAAAATCATATGCCTTTAGGAGCCCTATATATTTATTTATTCTTGATTTACAGCCTAAGGTATAGAGATCACTGTGCTGGGCTTTGTTGGACAGTATCCCATCTGTGTTTTATATGAATTTAAATTATGGTACACTGTCAATAGAAAGATGGGGGGGGGGAGGGGGGTGGCGGTTTTTCATTTCTACATATCTCTTAATTTCCTCAGTGTTGTCAGAATAGGTACAAGGAAGCCTGAGGTCAGAGCTGTAGTTCAGTTTTGTATAAGGAGCTTTAGTAGAGAATTAGGAGAGTTTTTTTTTTTTGCTCCTGTATTTTCAGTCCAGAGAAGAAATTACAAGAAAGCTCATGAAAAAAAACTGGTGGGGTTTCTGGGACAACATTGAGAATTAATAAACCCAGGGGTGTTTAGGAGAAGATTTGAAGCTTTAGAAGAATTTTGTCATATCTGAACTCAGCCTAAATTATCTTCCTATTTTTTTCATAATACTGAAGAATAGGCAGGAGAGAGTATTTTCCACAGGGAGTTCCATGTTATGATAGAAAAGGATGTAATGGTTCCTTTTATTTTCTAGCGTCTTAGAGGACTGTAAAATCTAAATTAAGAAAACAGCTCAGTTTCTGAAAGAGGAAACTGGTGCAACTGCCAATTTTTAATCCACCAGCACGACAAGCCAACAAAAGCTTTGCATAAAAATTCTCTTCATATTTACATTTATTGAATTGAGTATATTCAACTACTGACATACCAGCTCCTTCCCAAGAAGTCTGTATGAAAGGAAATCAATTTAATCATATTAGAACAAGGCTGGACTTACAATCTGAAGAGCTTGGGTAGCTGGAGACTGTTTTTTCTTGAAACACTTAATTTCACAATAATTTCTGAGAGTCCATTTTGCACATGATTTGAGAAAGTGTGTTAGAGTGCTTTGGAGCTTAGGGAGCAATTACATTTGGCACACTACAGAATGAATAGTATACCCACTGGAATATAAAATCATTCTCTGTTTGGAAGCATGCTTGGCCTATGTTTCATAAAAGTACCAGTATGTTACTATATGTTAAATGAAGTTTGAAAATTGCATTTGTAATGCCCCTACCATTCAAAGAATATTTCTTGCTTTTAAAGTACAAAGAAGAATTACTGAGCTTTGAAACAATGATTGTACTAGCCTTGACAATAGCCTAAGGAAGGCACAGAGACAAAAGTCAGAGTCTCTTGACCTTTAGAAACATTTTATTGCAATAGAGCCAGTGTGGTTCTTTCTGATTCAGAAGGCCATAGGATGCTCTCAGTTCATGAACTCCTCTCTGACTGCTGGATATATTATGTATACAAGGAAACTGTGGTCTTCTAGTGTTTTCAGGCTAAAGCTAGATCTGCATGACGTATAATGACGTATAACCTCTGTTTTGTACATTGGAAGTCTCAAAATTACATTTCTGTGAAACACAGAATCTACTGCAATTTATTGGTAATTACCAAAGATCACTTGTAAATGGAACAAATCCTAAAATTTTCCCTCCATCTGAAGTCATCCGATAGCAGGACCTACTTCAGTTAATTTAAAGAATTTATATTTTCTAACAGGGTTTGAAAATTAGATGTGAATTTGGCCAAAATCATAAAATACAGTGTATACCTTCATGCCAAGGGCTTCTGGATCAAATCAGACCTATGTTTTGAAGAAATTATGAAGTTAGGAATTAAGTTGTTCTACCAAAAATGAAAGATTTTATAATAAAATGCTTGGAGAAAACAATGGAAGAAGACTGAGCTAAAGGTACTATTTTTATAAGCCCTGTGCTTTTCCCGTCCTCTGCTTGGAACCGATGGCATCCAAGATTTAAGCAAACATATCTAAGTAGCTCAGGATCTGACATACGGATTAGGAAAAACATGAGGCTAGATACACACACATTATTAAGAACTGTACAGTGTTAGGGCCAGATAAAGACAGTCTCAGATAAAGTGATGTAACCTCCAAAACTTGGCACTTCTGAAGCCCTGGAATCAAGTATGCCTGGGAATTGTCCCAGTTTGTGCTGCCAGAAGACCTTGTCCCTGTGGTAGGCATTATTGGAAGTCAGCAGGACTTTTTAACAATGTTTTTTGTAAGGAGACACCGAATATTATTCGGCAGAAACTTACAGACTGTACGTAGGACACTGACAAGATTTAATCTGCAGATAACTGCTTGCATTGCCATAATGCTGTGAACAGTCTCTGGTTATCTGACTTCACTCTTGGCATACCAATGCACCTCCCAGACACTGGGAATGTCAAAACAGATCCTCTTTCTGCTATGAGACTCTTAACCGAGGAGGTGAAGGGGAAGTGCCATTGCCTATTGCATAAAGAAAGCTTGTGACACAAAGCCAAGCAGCTTTGACCTCATCCTGTGGACAGTGATGGCACACACCAGATCATTGCAAGGAGGCTCACCTTTCTTGGGAGAACCTCAGAGGTTTGGTGAAGGTGGCTGTTGGTGCTCTTGTGCCACTCAGGCTGCAGAGCTGTGCTGTGAAGGAGAATGAAATAGTGAGCAGGTAGACTGAAGGTGTGTCCCTCAGATATCCACCTTCTCTGAAGACTCCAGGGGTTGGGTTTGAGAAAACATTGCTTAATTAGCCCATCAGACTCTCAAACTGGAAGAAATTGGATTTTAATTTGCTTTTCATAATATGCTTTGTTTTTATGAACCTTGTGTGGAGTATTCACTATATAAATAAATTTTAATTTCACTTTTTCCTCTTCTTCCCACACTGGATTAATTTAATACTTGGTTAGCTTGTATCTTAGAAAAAAACAATCACAAACCGGAAAGACCAGAGGTCTTTAGTTTAAACAAATCCCTTATTCTGGAGCTAAAAAATCAGTTTAGTCTCAGCAAAATGACAAGCATATGCAGTCTTTGGAGTAGTTTTTGTTAATATTAGAAAGCTTATTAAGCCATTACTGCCTGGCTGCCTTAGTGTCTAAAGACTGCCTAAAGCTATAAGGTTAACCAAATAATGCAGCAGTCAGGTATCTATAGTTGGACTTAAGAGGAATTTGAGGTATGTCTTCAGGGAGCAGCAAAATACTGTGCAAAGCTGTCTCAGCTAATGATGATTGAGATGGTTTTGTCACTGAAAGCAAGGCAGCAACACAAGCACAGCCATATTATTACAGTGGAGCTCTCTAGTAGTAGGGCATTGCAGTGAGCAGTCCTTTTGACAGGTTAGACCTAGTCCTGGTAAATGACTGTACCCAACAGGGAACCTTGTGATGCTGAAGTACATTGACCTAAACGTCTGTCACTGTCCGTGAAACTCACATCTGTAAGTCATTGCCCCTGTTGGATTTAGCTTTTCACCTAAATTTAGTTGCTTCATACACTCTACCTTGCTGTTTTGCTGGTGTTTCCAGCCCCTCCTTTGGAGATAGCACACTCCCTGTGTTGACACTCTGGCATGACAGCTGACATGATAGGCTAGCCGCTCCTTGTCAGCATGCTGAGCTGAGGATGGCAGTGTCCCAGGTTCCAGGTACAAAAAAAAAGCCATGTCCTTCCTTCTTTCTGTTAACGGTAACTTCCTGATGACTACAGAGGGTGTCTATGGAGGGTGCTACACCTTCAGCCAGCTCGGACCCATGCCCAGGGGTCAAAAGGCTTCATTGCAGTATACGGACTCCTTGAGGACCTTACAGTTGCTCTTGTGGGCCTGCTTCTTGAAATAGGTACTCTGTTTTGAATTTGCATGTAGAATTTGTAGCTGATTCACTCAGGTGTTATTTCAGTTTTATGGGATGTAAGTCCATCCAACCCTTTGCTGTCAGCGAGAAGGATTCAGGGCCTTTAGACTGTTTTACCTTGGTCTGCAGGGGATGCCTAAGCAAATCTGATACATTTTCTCCAGGAGTAGCTTCAACTAATGCAGGTCTGAAGCAGACATCCACTGTCCATTGTACAAACCACCCAGGAGAGACTGTTCACTAGCCTTTAGCTAGATGTGTCTGAAATGTCCTTTTCTGCCCTCTCTAGAGCTTAGGTTTCAACCGGTGATTCCAACGTTTCAAAAAAGTAATTTAGTTCCTTGGCTACTGGGCAAAACTATGTTATTCTGAGGGTTTAGTCAATATTGTATCAGACTATGAAATACCCACTGTGTGAGACAGACTCATGTTCCGAGTACTTGCCTGCAAATTCAACAAATATCTGAGTACTTTCTACACAAAGAGGAAGATTTTCAAGAGTAGAAAGAGAAAAATTTCTTAAACTGCCTGAAGAAAGTGGCAGGCAGTAAGCCAGGCCTTATTCTGAATACAGCGCTAGGGAAGAGGTTTGTTTCAGCTCAAAAAAAGTAACTGCTTCAAATCAAATGGATTTGTACTAATTTTTTAAGTGTTCTTACAGCACTTTCCCCCCTTCAGTTCATTCACTAAATCAAACCATCAGTTGCTCACATATATGTTTGCTTCATGTTTGCTAGTGCATTGCTTTAGCCGTTATTGCTGAGTAACATCACAGGGAAAGTTGCAGTGGCTATGTGTTTACCTTTGTGGTGCATAGGAGAAAAGCTGAGATTTCCATGGTGGGATTCATGTGGGCTAGAGAGATGGAGAGACAAACCAAGAAAATATTGCATCTTTGCCTTCTGTTGGTTATGTGTCCAGTTTTCCTCTGGGCTCTCAGATGTTGCCTCTCAAATATTCTGCACTGTCGATGGGCCTCAAGTGTTTCTCCTGTTTTGGTGACTACATGACAGATGGGGAGTGCCAGAAGAAGAGTTTTACATGCTTTCCATTTTTACATGCTTCAGTGCATGCAAAAAGAAAGAGAGTGCAGGATTCAAATGCTCCCATAAATATTGACACTTACTGTGTTATCATCATCATGTCCCTTAAAGAATCACATACTAGGGGTGATGTTAAAAAGGAATTAAGATTGCAAGGTTAAACACTGGGAAATTCCAAAACAAAATTAAAGTTATCTGAGCAATTTGCACCATTTTCTCTGCATGTACGTTATGATAAAGTATTTACTTACATTATATAAAAAGAAGCTAAATACAATAGACTTTTTTAATTCTATGATTCCAGCTCCCACTTTCTTTTGCATATTTTCACAAAACCATAAGGAGCAGAAATGCCCTCCAGTGGTACGGTGTCTCACACAGTTTACGAACCAAGTGAAGCCATGTGTCTTAGAGGGAGGAGATAGGAACCTGCTGCTGTAGTAGAAATATCTTTCACACCTATGTTTTTGAGGGAGATGTGCGGAAAATTGGCCTGTGGTGGGTGTTGGGGTAGTTGCAGAGGATGTCCTACTAAACCTCTATGAGGTTTGACTATGGCAAATCTGGAGCTTTGATGGGATTTAGGTGTAAATTCTGCTAGCGTGAATGGTTGTTTTCAGAGGCTCCGGACTCCATCAACTGTGGGATCTTTTTTAGTCTCAGCACAGGCCAGCCCCCCTTCCAAACATCAAAGGTCTGCTCCAGGGTAGGAGAATACTGAAGCTGCAACATGAAACATTTGAATATGGGGAGCTAACATTGCTTAGCCTCTTTTAAACATCATGTTTTGGCTGGAATTTTTCAAAGGAAACCAACCCAGGGTAGAAAAATACAAGCTGGGCGAAATGAGTTGGAAAAAATCATCAGCAACTGAAAATAAAGCCTTGAAAGAGCAAATCTGAGGATATTTTTAACTTCATCTGTTGCTATCTGTGCTGCCTGTCAAAATCCCCTCTTGTTTCTGACAAGTTATGTGTGAGGTTTTGCAGTTCGGAAATGCAGCTGCTTGTGAGACAGTCGCAGCATTGGGGACCGCAACATCTCAGATGAGGGAAGGAAGACAGATACATTCATCAAGTCTATCTTTAGAGTAAATTTTAAGTGAGCAGAAGTTAAATATTTAACTGGAGTGAAGTCGGGATTCCAGCCCTCTGTGTAAAACAAGTATGATCAAATTAGAATGCTGAGATTTTTACTTCTCTTTTCATATTTTGTTCAAAACTATTAAAACATAGTAAATAGCTTAGACTTGTAAAAATCTTTATTGTAAGAAAGGAAAATCTCCCAACATCTGTAGCTGAGACAATACTTTTGACTTAGCACATTTCTCAGATAATTAAGCTACATATTCAGGCTCTACTTATGTCTTCAGGCAAATACTTGACCATTTGCTATTTTATTGTTGCTGTAAGGGTAGTTATTTATGATAATATGCTAGTGATGAGTGGAAGGCAATGCTTCTACTCTTCATCTTCCTTCACCATTCTGCTGAGCAAGCTGAACTGCAGGTAGCAAAGAGGTAAATTAATTGTCTGAAGGGGCTTATGATCAATGATCTCACTGATTCTAAATCCTGCAAGTTTCCAGACAACAGCATGTTTACTAACTAGCAGATCTGGCTAGAAAATACTAAGAAATATACAATTATTATCTTAATTTGCTTAAGGCTCAAGGTTCCCTAGAAGAACCCACATAAGCTGAAGATGCTTCAGTAGGTATTAACCAATATGTAGTTAGGGCAGCAAGTGATTTCAGTCCACTGGTCAAATTCTACAATAACAAGCCCAAAGAAAAGCTAAAATCCCAACCTGACACCCCATCCCAAAGGTATTCTTTGTGAGACAGGCAATGGAAGAGCAATGAGAACAGTCAGATCTCTCTGGCAGCTAGGCCAGCAACTGCCAGGAGGTTGCAGCAGAACCTGACCATGAGTGCACCCTGATGTAAATTCAAACACACCTTTCCTACGCTGCCAGAGATGCTCACAAGAAGTAAGGATTGAATGCGACTCTCAGTAGTGATTTGAGTGATCGTTCTTGCAACCCAGAGGTTAAAAAGAGGATGAAGACATACTAGACAGCCCCAGGTGCAAGCAGAGTATTGACACACTGCAGCCTTGACCCTGAGCCCCCAGGCTGAAAGGAGTTCTATAGTATCAGATCTATTGCACACAGGTTGTGTAGTTACTTTCAGAAGTTCATAGCTAGACCCCAGGAGGTCTCCACTCAGCCTCCCACTCAAAGTAGTGCTGTCAACAGCACTGGATCAAGTCGGTTGCAGCTTTGTCTAGAAAAGTCTGGTAAATGTCCAAACGTGAGGATTCCCAGTCTCCCAATATCTGGTTCCAGTGTTGCACTACCCTCCAGGTGGATGAGTTTTTCCTAATGCTCAGCCTGAACTTGCTGAGCTACAATCTGTGGCCTTATTTCTTGTTAGACATTTGCTACTATCAAGAAGAGTTTGTCCATCTTCTTTGTAACTGCCCCTTCAAATAGGGATATTAGACCCCCATCCTTGCCTTCTCTTCACAGGGAAAGCAAGCCCAAAGTCCTCAACCTTTCTTTGTAGACCATGAACTGTGGCTCCCTTGACCATCTTGGTAGGACTCAAATGGAACCTCTGCAGTTTTGCAATATCCTTGGATATTAGAGAAAATTTCTTCATCAAAAGGG
>JBCJKH010048768.1:0-75058 GCA_039877255.1 Loriculus beryllinus
TATAACCTTGTTAGAATGTACATGTTTCCAAGTATTTACACGTCTTGTAAATAAGGATTATAGATGAAACACAGAACACTGTCTCTGTATTAGGGACCTTTTCCAAGGCTGAACCACAATGTATATTCTAGCATGACTGCTCATCACAGCAAATACTTGTATCATTTCATTGTGCTGTCCTCATTTCTACATTCATACTGAATTAAGACTAAGTATCGCTGCACAATGCTTTCTTCATCATATCCATTAATCCTACTGCTTTGTATAGTGGGGTTTTGAGATGCTGTTTGGGGTGTTTGTTGATTGCTGTAATGATGATGCGTTTTACTGCACTCCAAATGCTGTATTTGTATTGTGGACTTTTTTGTTTTGCAATTATTTCTTTATTTGAAAGGTGGACATAATGAAAATCAAGTAGTAGTTTAATTCTTGACCTTTCCATTTTCCTAAAGCTTGGAGGGTGGGTAAGGAAAAAAAAGGTTTTGAAGAAAAGGGTTTTCTTCTGTGTGTTTTTATCTAAAATAGAATTTAAGTGGTTTATGTTTTGTCTTTTAGTTTGTAAATTTACTTTCAGCTATTACCAATTTGCTTTTAGTTTTGGTTTATTTATTTTCCTTATTTTCTTACACTGTCTTTATCTAAATTGACTTAGAGAACTGTATTGTGCTTTTAGATATAGAGGTGCAGAAAATGAAGAAGGCGGTAGAATCTCTTATGGCTGCAAATGAAGAGAAGGTATCAAAGTCATTATTTTTTCAGATTGAGCTCAATCTCTAAGAAAATCTAAGAGAAATCTCTCAAGAAAATCTTCACATATGAACTTGTCACAATCCAATTAAAAAATCAAATTTCTAAGAATCAGTGATTCACTCTGTTCAGAAGCACAACAGTGCCTTTACAATAGGCGTTTATGACCCGTTTTGCATGTGCTCAGAGTGCTTACACTGTTGTGTCATTCAGTTCAGTGTGACGGCAATTTATACCGTAAAGAGCTTCATACAAGTCCCTTGGGCTATCACAGGCTACATTTCCAAAAGAGCTTTCTGTAAAGTATAAACTATTTTCATGTATCATTTTGCACATTCATATGCATGTGCCTTTTGTCGGATGTTTTCTTTTGATCACCAAAGCCTTAAATCCTTTGATTACTGCTTTCTTTGTACATGGCAGATTCATTATATTCCAACTTTGACTTTAAAAGGGAACTGAAATCCACTTTCAAGATTGGGACAATTCTGGTGATTAAGCAGATTTAAGTTTTTACTAAATGCAAGTTTTGATATTTCATAGCCTCTCAGGGTTCTGGGTCCTGTCCCATCCACACTTCCTATTTCTTTTAGTATCACAACCAATTGAACTGAAGAGTATCTAGAATTTATAGTTCTTATTTTTGGTTTGCTGAAGGAAGAAGCACAGTCACAGCTTTCCTTTATTTTAGGATCGGAAGATAGAAGAGCTTCGGCAATCACTGAATAGGTACAAGAAAGTTCAAGACATGGTGATACTGGCTCAAGGTAAAAAAGGTATTGTACAATCAACATATTAAACTCTGCTCTCATTTAAATTCTAGGTGCATTGTGGTAGTGTTTGACTCTTAGACTTCTTATCTTTGAAGGCATCTCTTAGGCAGAGAAAAGCCAATTCTTCAACTGTGAACTGTAAATTGCATTTTTTGTCCAGGCAGCTGTTCGATTTACTAGCTGGTGGTAGTAACTATTATTGTCACATTGCTTATTTTCCCCTTGTAAAATGACTTTTAATATGATAAACTTTCAGGATCTTTCCATAGCCTTCTGAAATGGCTTTCAGCTGGCCACTACAAAATTGCTAAAAATTGCTGTTCTCCTCTTGCATGTGTTCCTGGGGAGGGGTTGGTAACTGAGCAGAGCAGTGCCTGACCATTCATGTTCTTACGAGCCAAACCAGCACCACCCCAGTGGCTGTTCACCCTGGAATAGCAGTGCCCAAGAGCTACAGAAACATCTGTAGTGAAGTGGATGTGCTGCCAGGACTGTATTGCGATCTTTGTCATGTAATGAAGCCTTCACACACCATCAAATGCAGCAACTGTGGAATAGTTCTCCTCCCCTACTGCAGTAGGGATGAAGCTGCCTTTTCCTACCTTTTTTTTTCCACACACACCCAAAAAAACCCCTTCTCTGCCATCAGATAATGAGCTTAACTGTGGGGCTGAAATGGTTGCTGTAATATGTCATGTGTAATGGTCCATTCCATATGTTTCAAGACTGGTGGAGGTTTCCAGATCCAGGAGTTTCTGATCCTCAAGGGTGATATATGTTGAGGTGGTCATCAGTTTGATGTAAGGCTGGGAAAGCACATTATCACTGACAGAAGAGGAAGGGTGGAGATGAGGGCAGAACACCCTGCTTGAGCATTGAAGAATTTGAATAGGAATTACTCTCTCATGCAGTGCTATGCTTTCTAAGACAGGCAGATGTTAAAAAAGACATCAGAACTTTTTCTTGTCAGTGTCAGCACTCTGATATTGATGACAAGTGTGGAAATCCAGGCCTTTTGGTGGTACTGAAGCAGTTCAGGAACAGCAAGTTGCTCATTGTGAGCAGAGAATGCCAGGTGCTGATGCAGGCTACAGCATTTAACTGAGACTCTCAGTTTGTGGCAGTCTGCAAACAGTGTAGTCACCTAAAATCTGGTGTTGCACTCTTGTGCAGTATGGGTAACTTGAAGAAACCATAGAGACGTCTGAAGTTTCAGGCAGACTTTGACCCTTGGTCTTTTCCTAGTGAATAAGGGAAAATAAGTATTTAGTATGAAATTCCAGAACATAGCGCAGGAAATAACTGCTCCAAGCTTATTCAGTGTGTTGAAACAGATCTCACTAAATGCCCTGAGGGCATTTCTGGAAGTTTTGCTTCAGATTTATGTCCTCCCTCTGCTCTAACCCTGCTGTGCTGTGGTGGTTGAATTGGGAAGCAACATTCAGCGATGACTTTAGCTATTGTAGTCTGTCATAAGAAAGAAATGAAGAATCCTTAGCCTCTTCCCTTTTTGGCCCATAAGTGAGCATGCTGGCTGCACCATACATGGGAGCAAGGGTCATCATGTAACTGGAAGTAAAACCTGCTTCTCTTCTTTCAGGCAAGGAAAGTGACGGTGAAGACTTCTTGAATTCAGGGTCTGTTTCCACAGCTTTGTTGGACACACCAAGTCTGACTGACCCAGAGAAAAGCCCATCCCCAACCCCAGTCACAGCATCTCCAGTCCATGATGAATTTAACGTGAATATTCACGAAGAGGTATCCTTTTTTCTTCCTTGTTAAATGCCATCACTCCTTAAAAACATTGCTTGTGTTGGATTCCTTTTGCAGATGCCAAAATTCAAGTCCCTGAAAAGATACTTTCTGGGTTGCACAGTTTTCAGTAATGTCCCATATCCTTTTGGAAAATTTAGTTTTCTTGTGAAAGCTGCTCAGGAGTTTCATTTAAGTTCAGTTAAATTGCTTTTTCTTAATCATCAAATGTGGTCAGGAGACAGCAAATACGTGCATTTGTCATGAGAATGGGCCCAAACTACTTCTCCTATAGAATGCAGGAATTACTTTTCATATCAAATGTTTTAGGAGCTACGTTTAATTTTTCAGGAGCTCCAAGTAAACTTGTTGGGACTTAATTAATATATCTTGTCATATTTAAAAGGATGCAATCACCATTACATCCTTTCAGTTAAATGATAAGCAGGTTGTGGTCCAATCTCTTATTTTTACAGTCGCATTTTCCAGTAATAAAACTGTAGATCTCTTAAAGCTCTGAGTCAGAGCAGGGACTTGACTTAATTAAACAGTAGAAAAATATAACATGAAGAAAACTAAATTAAGTGTTTAGAAGCTTTCTGGTTTCTCTGTGCAGCTGAGAACAGGAGTAAACCTGCAAAGAGAGACCCTTCATGGGGTCTGTGGTGGAGAGAGATTTAGCAGGCAGTTTTGCAAGACTCGTGAGATTTTTGTCTGTGCTATAGCATATCTGTGCAGTCGTTCATGTTTCATCTTTGGTGCCGTCTTCCAAGTTATTACTTGGAAGTAATTACTGTATTACAATAAAAATCACTGTATTACAATAAAAAGAAAGTAATTGCTTTTAAAAATCTTATTTCAGATCTTCCTTTTCATAGTTTATCTGTTACTCTTTTTTAATTTATGACTGCTTAATTTCAGCTCAAACCAGTGTAACACGTATTCTTCATTCTTTCTAGAATTCCTTACAGATCCATACCAGTATTTTACAGATTTCAATCCCTTCTTTTTCATCAACATCCAAGAGCTCAGAAACTGTTGCAGAGAAACTGAAAACACAGCCTAGGCCAGATCCTGCAAGTGAAATAAGGTATTGTTGTTTCCATGTATTTTTCAATTGTAAATCCGATATTCTGGGGCATTTATTGAGAGTAAAATTCTGTCAGTTATTATGCTGACAAGTCATTAAGTCAATTAAGCAAGGCTAGCATTCACTGGACTAGCTATAGCTAACTAAGCTTATGTTCGTGAAGATTAAATCTTTTTCAGTAAGCAAGTATTGGTTTGGTTGCTGTTGCTTGTAGCAGCACTTCGACTCTACCAGCTGCTTTGCAAGAAGCGAACAGAAGGAGAGAAAAACTGATCTCATATAATGAAGGACACAGAATCATTATTTTTATCTAGGTTTACATCTTCTAGGTCTGGCTGAGATAGTGTTGGCTGTGCTAGCATAGGTTCATTCCTGATGATTTGCATTCAGGCATTTTCCACAGTTGCTGAAGACTGATGTAAGGCACTGCCAAAACCGCAACAAAAGAACTGTCCATCTCTAATCTTGAGCCCCAGGAGGAAATCCAAGCAGCAGTTCAAATGATCAGAAAAAGAGATATTGTTGCTGCTGTCCTTTGGCACGATGAAATGCAGAGGTATTTCTTCACTCACTCAGGAGAGCCCTGCCTAAGATTTTGAAAGCCAGATGAAGTGTGTAGCCAGAGAGTGCCAAGGAACTCAGAGTGGGGGTTCATGCTGTACCTGATCTGTGGCACCCTCAGGCCCCCCTGCTTGAACCCTGTGGCTGTTTCCTGGGTGAGAAGTGGCCTTCAGCTTCCTCCAGTGTTTCTAAGCCTGCACCCTCCTTGCCCAGGTATGGAAATCTGGTCCCTGCAGATGTGGACTGGCACGGCAGGGAGTACTAAGAAGCACACTGGACTCACAGCTAGACAAAAGCTGTGCTAGGGTTTTTAATTCTGGGTCCAAATCTTGGCTTTATCTAATTGAGTATCAAATACTAAGAATTCAAAGGCCAGGAAATCTTTTTGGCTTAAAACCATCATCAACCTCGTTGTAAAAAATAAGTGCAAGCACAAGCTGATGTGTGATTTTTCCAGCTCCAGTCAAGGAAATCATCCTAGGCAGTAGACCAGCTTTGCTTGGTTTCTGATGTGCTGTGCCTCGTGCAGCTCTAGCCATCACCAACAGGGATTTCATCTGTGTCCCGTCTTGAGTAAAAACAAACAAAGCACTAACCAGCAATGAGATTCCCCACACTGGAGTGACTGAAAGAGAGGCGGGGACCTCCACTACTTGGTGCAGCTGCAAACCATGCACATGCTCTAAGCTCGGCATTTATTTAAGCTAAATAGTGCAGTATTGTCATCAACTTACAATGCAAGTTGTCTTTTCTGGGACTCTTGAGCTCACCTTTGTCCTTTATCTTGGAGACACGATTTAGTGTCGGGTGTCCCTGCCCATGGCAGCGGGGGTCAAACTAGATGATCTTAAGGTCCTTTCCAATCCAAACAATTCTATGATTCTATGATCTTATATAAGACTTGCCGCTGTAGAGGAGAAGATTTGCAATGTGCTAGTACCATAACAGCTGAAGTGAAAACAGGATTAAAGTAGTCTGGGATGATAGGTTTTCTCTATCAGCAAGGTATTTGGATGGGACCCCCAAATGCCTTGCTTTTGTAATACCTTTTTTTGTTTACAGTGAAGGAAGATCTATAGGCTCTTCCCCAGAAACTCAGCTGTGTGATAGTCCAGTGTAAGTATCATAATCAGAAATGTTTAGGGAACATATTTATATGTGATTGTCAACTTGAACCCCCCTATCCCCACCCATTTTGCATACACATGTAAATACAGTAATTAATTGTAGCCAAGATGATATTTAGTGATGGTAGCTTTCTGCTCATGTCATGTCCTCTGTTTTCATGATCATTATTTTTCAAGACTTCATTTGTGCACATGTGCAGTTAATTACTTTCACACTGTGGAGCATCTCTAATTTGTTTGTACGCTGTCAATATATTTGGAAATTTACATTTTCTGTAGTACATGTGCATGTGATTTGGTTTTCTCTTTTGATAGTGGGAAGAGGAGATGGCTGACTACAATGAGAAAATAGTTTTAGTTTCTGCCACATAACCATGTTCCCTAGGGAAATCAGTGGGAATATGTATGAATTCAGAGTTGAGTCAACAAGGTTTGTTAGTAAGGTGCCTAAGTCAACAGGGTTAGTCTGGTACACAGTGTGAGGCTCTGCAGCTGGTTTTATTTTGAGTGACTTAGTGCCACAATGGTATTCCCAGAGCCAAATTCTACCCTCTATGTGCTGGTATAAAGATAAGTAACTGTATAAAATTCAGTGGAGTTACTCTTAATTTATACCTGGTTATGGGAAAAACTTGAGTGGTAATTTTCTTTTCAACCAGACTTAGATGTTTTAGACTACCAGAAGATGAGGGATATCTGGTCCAAAATGGAAAATGGAACCAAAGATAACATGCTCGACTTAATATGCTTCGCTTTTTTAAGGATTAAATTAGTCAGAAGCCTATTGCTAAAAATACTATTTTTCATAGCTTTTGTTTATATCACTTGCTTTGCCTGTGTAACTTTTGCTTGTGCTTCTGAAAATACAGTATTAAATAAGATGCCAAAAATATCCAAAGGTAGGTATCACGTCACTGACACATTAGCAGCACTAATTGTAATGTGGAGGTTCTTACAGTATCTCATCATATTGCATTGGCTCTGATTAGTGTATTGATTGCCTTAATTCAGTTTTGGTTTTAGTATATCTCATCATGTATTATAACGCTTTCGTTAAAGCTGATACCTGAAAGTGTGTTTGTGTTTGCAAATTCAGTTCCAGTAACTTGGGTTTTATGTTGTTGTTTCAGAACTTCTTCACTGCAGAAGTCCAGCAGTCTGAGCAGTTTGAGAAAAGAGATATCTGAAGCGGTTGGTTGGTCTCTTACTTCCTCCCATCCGCTTAGAAATAGGAGTAACGTCTCCTGTGACAGTGACCCTGTGGATGTTCTGTTGCCACCTTCTGAGAAATTCTGAGTCAGAGTAGGGCTCCTCATGTCGCGTGTTAGCAATGATCTCATTGTCGTGGTTTAAACCCAGTTTCTATTCCCCCTACCTTCCTCCCTGCTCCCTGAGGGATGGGGAGGAGAATCGAGGGAATATAACTGCCACGGGTTGAGATAAGAACAGCCCAGTAACTAAGGTATAACACAAACCACTGCTGCTACCACCAATAATAATAAAGATAAGAAAATAACAAGGGAAGAGAGTACGATACCACCCGCCGAAAACGAGCCCGACCGGGAAGTGTTTGTTCTTCCGGGTAACTCCCCATTACCTCCCAGGGCATGATGTGCTGTGGTATGGAATACCTCTTTGGCTGTCTCTGCTTCCTCCCGGCCTCCCCTCCTCCCTGGCAGAGCATGAGGCTCACAAAGTCCTTAGTCAGAATAAACATTACTTAGCGACAACTAAAAACATCGGTGTTATCAGCGCTGTTCCCAGGCCAAAAGTCAAAACACAGCACTGCACCAGCTACTAAGAAGGAGAAAAAACTGACTGTTACTGGTGAACCCAGGATACTCATATATGTGACGTTGTCCAGACTTTGTTAAAGGAGAAAATCTGTTCATGAAAACACAGGAGCTTTTTTGATTTTTACTTGAGACATTTACTCAAGACTCTTTGTTGTGTTTTTCCTCAGATAATGAGGTTGGGGTTTTTTAGTTGATAGGCTTTTCTGATTTCATACAAGAAGAAAGTAAGTCCCACTACCACCTCCTACCTCTGTTTAAAGCAAACGATTTTGGAAGGCTGTGTAAATTAATGCATGTAGAGTCTGGGATGACTTATGTTTTAAGTGATCAGGAACACTTTGTAAGTCTGGTGGTAGCTACAGTTTAGGTCTCTTGATGAGACTGAAATCAGCTAGCGTCTAACAATGTTATCAAATCAGGGCAATTCCTGTGCTCTTTTTCAACAGCCTAAATTTTTTAAAGCTTCTGAGTTCGCTGACACCCAAGCCACTGAGCTGTGCCTTACAGCTCAGGAGGGATGTTGACAGGACTGAAAATGTAACCAGAACTTGATGATGACAGCTGGAGCTCATGGGTTAGGGGTTGTTTTGTTCATTTGGACAGCCAAGGAGTGGAGGCTGTGGATGATTTATCTCCTTGGCTTCTGCCCTGATTCCAGCTGTTTCCACTAGTGCCTTAACAGACTGCATGTCACTAATTAAGTACACAGCTAATCCTTTACAAAGTAAAGCAAGGCAACCATATTTTCATGTCAGCTCACTGACCTCAAAGAAAGCAAGAATTAATCTGTGTGAAATACAGCTCTGAAGAGATTTATTTTAGGAGGGTTAAAATAAGCAAGGAAGGGTATTGCAGTCAGAATTTAACTCAGGGTAATGAATTGAATGCTGGTTATAAACCATGACATTTTAAATGTTTTTATTAATCTTTCCCAAACAGGACAGAGACTCTTCACAGAAACCAACAGAGGTAATGTGTGTGCGCACTCATGCATGTACGTGGAGAAGCACATAGTGAGCAAGTGTTGAAAAGCTCACTCTGTGAAATTGTGGCATGCAGTTCCAGAGGGGGAATAGCAGACCTGCAGACAAGATAGCGAGGAGTATATGATGGTTCTCACCATCCATTCAGTGTCAGGCATATAGTGTCTCACACATTCTTGTCTTCTCACACATGGATTATCTTTCAGTCTGGTTGAGCATAAGGTTGCCATCTAAGCTAACGTTTCCCCCACGTATTCTATGACTAGATAACTAGCACAGTTAGCTGTTAAGTATTTTACTGAGCCTGTAATTACCTTTGATTAGTGTCTCTTTAAAAAACTTTGGCTTTACAGATTGTTTTCTGTGACTAGCCACTGTGGTCTGAAAAAGACTGTCATAGCAGAACAGTTACCCTGCAGTTACCCCATGACCATAGTTTGCATGCAACAGTTATTACCTATAAAAAGACTCAAGCAGAAATGACATACCTCTTGTGGGGTCAATGCTGTATTGATTCAGCAAAAGCCAAAGGATAATATTTGGATTGTGAATGGGTTTGCTCCCTTCTCCTTTTAAAGAGACAGTTGAAGTGTGTCTGATGTCAGTGCTGATATATATACTGCATGCTTGGACATAATCAATTCATTAATTCTGAAACTGCAGAGCAGCGATAGACAGAAAGAGTTGTCTGGCACTTGACAGAGAACTGCTATATTGTGGGGGTCTCCTCTCTTTCTTTCGTTTTCTACTGCCCCTACATCTAGCAGTGAGGGAGAGAGAAACCCTAGAAAGCTGAAAAAGTTCACGGCCTTCCAGAACTGTATTTTTACCTTGTCCATACTTGTAAGCCAGCCTTGCAGAAACTGAGAAACATCTTAAAAAAGACTTGTTACTCTTAGAAAGTAGTGATAGTAATCTTGGCTCCTGAACATATTGAAATGAAGTTCTTGGTTATGTTTTCCTTTATGGCTTTTATGTTCTGTTTTCTTGTAATAAGAAATGAGAGGGACTCTCCAGAATATCTGTAGGCAGCTACTTTGCAGTCTTTCTCAAAAGACCTATAGCAATTTCCTGATACTGAATCTTTTTTCCCCTACTTGAGCAGGTTAAACCTCCTGTGGAAGGTAATAATTTTGCAACCCTCCCTCCAAAGTCTCCTTCTCGTGGTGGCACAGGTGATGAGGATAGTTTTGGTACCCGTAAAGCCAGATCTTCATTTGGACGAGGCTTTTTCAAGATAAAAAATAACAAGAGGACTGCAAGTGCTCCCAATCTGGGTAGGTATTGTGCACCTGCATGCAAATTCTATGTATTTTGAATGATCTTAATAGCTGCTGTAACTGTAAGAAGCCTTAGTCTCACTGTGACTTGGTGGCACTTTCCTCAGTAGAAGGTTTGGAAAATATCAAACGGTAACAAAAAAACCCTCACTGACGTAATGAAGCATTTGATCTGTTTCAGCCTGGCTGTGATATCTCTCCTGGGACCTTGTAGTAGATTGATGCTATTTTGAAACGCTAGCTGTCTGGCTAGCATTCACACATGGGATTTGTGGTCTTTTTCTTCTCCTGGCTACATCCTCGGTTTATCTTTCATTAGATTTTCAGGTGTACAGAAATGAGGCAGCAGCCTCAGTTTTCCTCCTTACGTGTATTTAAGCAGCCTTGCAAAAGCGATGGTGACAACAGGAACAGTATTGACAAGTTATTCAAGCTCACCTGGAATAGAGGGGAGGTTGTTTTGATGTTGTCATTTGATGATATTTGCACTTAAAGAAATAAACAAAATGTTCTGCTTAATGCTGAAGTCATTGTTGCCACCAAATGAAAACCTACGTGCATTCACTGCACTGCTATAGTAGTCTTTCTGCTGTTCCAGTTCAAGCATCAAGTGAGTCGGTACATCAGATCTACTGCCATTCATGTAAAGTTTTTGTCTTTCTCTGGCATGAGATACAGGAATTTATCACTATCTTTCAGAATCCCGATGGGATATAGCTTCTGCTTTGTTGAGAAGAAAAGTATCTTGTTCTTACCTACTCAAAGACAATTTTAGACTTTTGTTGGAAAGAAATAACATACCTACGCATTTATTATGCGTTACCCGTATTTGCCTGTGATATAGCATGGAAACTTGCTAGCTTACTTGGAATAGATGTACAGTCTATTCTGAGGGTTAGGCTCTTAGCTTTGGTTTATTTATTTCATGTGTGCATTTGTGTAATTGTTTGTTTCATCCTGAAATTGTCTAACAAAGTGGAGTACTTGTGACTGTCATAAAGGATTGGAAGATGGGCCATCTAGATCAGGGTCCTGTAAATCTGAGTAAGTTATGTATGTTATCCACATTGCAGTGCTTCTGACGTCTGTAAAGCTGGTGTCCAGGTACTTGCCACATCATGAGAGCCCATGTGAGTCACATGCCCCATGTGTCATGGAGCACATGACCTCCCTGCACCAAAGTGACTGTGGTGCTCTTACCCTCTCCACCATAGAGCTCCACTGCATTTCTTTTTTGTGAGAGAGGGATTAACAGTGAATTGGTAATCCTAATCTCTGTGTGAATTCAGTGTTGCGTGTGGCGCATGTGTCTCATGTACTCCCCTCCTTTTGTCCTGTATTTTGCTGATGTAAGTTTTGAACTGTGTTTTACCTTGTCCCTCTGCGTGTTCTCTCCCGTTGTGCTGCGTGTGGTTATGTGCGTTGTTTGGATATCTGAAGATCGCAGTCGAAGTGCAAGTGCACCTACTTTAGGTATAGTAGTCCTGCATGTCTACCTGTACCAGCTCTGTGTTGTGACTGCTGCTAATAGCTGGTTATGGCCACACACTTTTCGAACAAAAACTAGACACCAGAGCTCTGCATTGAAAGTTTTGTCCATCGCTAAAAGGAGTTTTCATGTAACATCTGCCCTCTGCTAAAAGTCAGCTGTGCCATTTCGCAGTAACTGCTACTAATGAGAGATTGCGGGTTAATTTGCAGAGACCTTTGCTGTAACTTTGAGCACAAAGTTACCCACAAAGTAGTAGGTGAAAACCAGTGATGTTCAAGTACCAGAGGCACCTTTGTGCTCTCATCTGTCCTGGAGAAAGCTTAAAGGGTTGCAAAGCAGGGAATGAGGTATATTTCCCAGGCATTCACTGTGGGGAGTGCTGGGGAGTAGGATACGTAATTCCTCTTCTAAGATGCAGTTATTTCTTATATAATAAACAAATGAGAAATAATTAGGGCAAATGGGGATGGAACCATTCATATAGGAAAAACCAGTCTAGTGGTGTGAGTATTCCCTGGGTGGTTATGGCAAGGGTAGGTAGGATTTGCAGGGTCCCGCCTTGGCAAGCAGAGCTGTGTCAGTCGGGGTTGTCATACGGCCACACAGTGTGCCCCCTCACTGATGAAGAGACCAAGTGCTCTGGGCCTTCTTGGTTTCCCATGTGGCCCATTAATGTTGAGTGTTCTGTGGGGTTGTGTCAGTGTGTGGAAGGGAGTCAGGTACAAGGAGCAAATATTGCAATACCCGCAAATCTCTGCTACTAATGCACCCAACCTTGTCCTAGTATTCTCTCTCTAGAAAGCTATTCATTTGTACTTTTTCTAAGCTAGCACTTTTTCTTCTACAAGTAAAGCAAAAACCACACATGCCTGGTTTGACATTAGCGCTGTCCCTCACTGGCAGGTATTCAACAGTGATCAAACCAGAGTGCCCATAAATAATCTTCTATGCAACCTTGTTGCCTCACTGCAAGGTTTAACATCTAAAGCATTAGTGGAAAATGGGACATGTTCAAATGTATTCTGACTGAATCATCTAAACTTTGCCCAGCTAGCAAAGCCTGCAGTTTATTGCCATTTGTGGCAGGTTGTGGCCGCCTCAGTCTTAATTCTGCGGCTTGAGACCGCGTGTCCCAGCAATATACACTCTACCTTGATTCATGTAACTTGTTTTTCTTCTGGAAGCCTAAGGGTCCATTTCAAAACCAAATAATGGTCATCTAATTAAACAGCTGTGTTAAAACATGGTAAAAGTGGTTACAGGTCTGACTCTCAGCCTGCTTCAGGCTGCCTTGCCATAGCTGCTTCCTCTGAACAGGCTCGTGCTGTCACTGTTTCCCGGCAAGTAAAAGGCATAAACTCCACATGGTAGTTTAATTCAGCTATCTGGCAGTTGCTGGCACATCTCTGCTTATGTAGCCTAGTAGATACTGCAGTTATTTTAAATGATCTTAAAATAATTTTCTTGTTTGTAAGTTTGGATTTTGTGCCAACTTCCCTTTTGGGGGCAGGAGCCCTCAAGTTTGTTGTCAGAGAAAACAACAGCTACAGGTCAAAGACCTAATGTTTTTAGAGTGGGTGGTAATGTGTAAGGTCTCTAGTCAGAGAGGCTTTCTGCATCACTCAGAAGATCAAGTTCAAAAAGAGCCTAAATTGTATGGTGTTTCTCTGCAGAGGAACAAAATATTCCACAATTTGCAGAAATGAGAGGAAAAGGGCTCTCCTGCCCCTGGGACAGGAATTGTTTGTTGCTGGAATTTCTTGGATGGAGAACTTATGAAATACTGCAGGTTATTAGGAAAGATGTCTGCAGGGAAATTATTTTTCTGTGCTTTGGGAACTCCTGGTTTGGTTCCCTGCCATGGCACTGAATTATTTCTGGAATGCGTGTGCCTTGGCTCTGTCTGTGAAAGGACTGTAGGAGCACTCCCCGAGAAGAGTAAACTCAGGACTTAATTCACTGATTGATTCACAAGGTGGTTTTTGCCCATCTTGGATGCAAGGCACTTAAATGGTGCAGAGCCTTGTCTTGGAGTGTTCCCAGTCAGGCCCATAAAGGAGGAACACATGTTGATTCTCCTGCATTTTCCCATCCCTCTCTGGCCTATTTCCTTAACATGGTGGCTCTCAATAACTTTAGCAAGAGTTGTTCCTGAGTTCAGGAGTGTGTCCGTACAGTGCTTCTTGAGTGGGTCTTCATGAGACTATTGTTTTCTGACAGCTGAAACGGAGAAGGGATCTGCAGATAACTTGGATCTGGCTGGCTTGCCTCCTTGTGCAAAGGAAGCAGATAGTCTCCAGATGACACCACCTTCTCCGGATTCCAGGAAAAAGGCCAGGGGAATCAAGAGGTTATTTGGAAAGTAAGTAAAAGATGAGAAATTACTATTCTACAGAGATGGGGTTTGCACAGGGGTTTGCTGGGAACACATCTTCTCTTTTTCCCCTCTCCAGTGCATGGCTCCATGGTTTACTGTCTCAAGTGCAGAAGCCAGTATGGCATTTGACAGCAGGTAGAAGAAGAGCTACAAACCCTGTGTAGAAGACCTTGACTACATTGGTTGCAGTAGTAGCAGCGTGCCTTTTCCTTAGCCAAATGTGAATATGCTTTCTTCCATTTAAACTAGACTCAAAAGAAGCCAGTCCACCACCTTCAACCCAGATGACATCTCCGAGACGGAGTTCAAAAGAGGAGGGACAAGAGCAACTGCAGGGCCACGACTGGGCTGGTCTCGAGACCTGGGGCAGTCTCACAAGTAAGACAAGTGGTGCAAAGCATGTTGGTGCTTGCCTTCCCAGCAGCTCCAATCAAGCATAGGACCTAAAGGAGAAGTGCAGTGATGAAATGAAATGTCTTGTCTCATGACAGACAGAAACAGGCAGATCTAGGCCGTGTCCTCCTTTCAGAGATGATCTTTGTAGGCTTGAGGTTGTTTGCTGGGTGGTGCGGTCCTGATGCAGAGTGAAGCCTTCCTTGTTCATGGCTTCAGAGTAGTACAGTTGTGAGGCCATCTGAAGCAGGGTATGAGCCCTCACATGGCAATGACAGATATTCCTCTGGTATGTTTTCTGGTGCGTTTTGGGCAGTTAAAGGCTAATGTGGAAAATCATGGTCTCAATTCAGAGTTTTAGTTGCGCAAGGCAGCAGAGTGGTTGTTTTCAATAGTATGTATAAACTGTGTTTATTGTGATAGTGGCAGGAGATCAGCAGCAACTGAACTGCTAACAGTTCAGAATCATAGAACAGAATACAATAGTAGAATGGTTTGGGTTGGAAGGGACCTTAAAAATCACCTAGTTCCAACCCTGTGCCACAGACAGGGACACTTTCCACTAGACCAGGTTGCTCAAAGCCCTGTCCAACCTATCCTTGAATAGAGACCCCCTTTTCTTTGTGAGACTCGCAAAGAAGCTGACCACAATGCATGTTCTTCCCCAGAAACTGTCCCAGTTCCCACAAAATACTAATATATTAGGCTTAGGTTTTAGGGTTTATCATTATGTATGAGAGCAGGAGATTTGAGGCATGAGATTAATCAGTCTTTTCTTGGTAAAATCTTCTGTAGTGAGCTGGACATGCCATTCGCAAAGTGGACAAAGGAGCAGGTTTGCAACTGGCTCCAGGACCAAGGGCTAGGCTCTTACATAAATAATGGCAGACACTGGATACTGTCTGGGCAAACACTTCTGCAAGCTTCTCAGCAGGATCTGGAAAAGGTGAGAAATGTTGGAATCACAAAACCATTGCTATTTCTGTGCATGTAAATCATGTCTGTAAGGTGCGCCCAGGAAAAATAAAAATAAAACAAGGTGAGGTTTTAAAATATTGTCATCTGCAGTGATGCCAGATAGTTCTCTTTTTAGTTGAATTGCAATTCTCTGTAATTAAACTAATAATTAAATGTGATTTCACTTCGTTAAGCATGGACATACCAGTTGGCTATGCCACCTTCTAAAAATATGCACGAGAGTGCATCATTATCATATGGGTTTGTAGCCTTGATTCATTAGCAGTCATGTATGGTGCAGTTATTCTATGCCTGTGTGAGAAGGGTGTAAAAAGCTGCTGGTTTGGTCTGATTGTATTTTCTGCCCATTTTACACAGAGGAATAAGGATTTGTTACACACAAGGTGGTCAGTCTCTTTGTCTTAAATCATTACAAAGTTGTCTTTTTTCTAAAATTAGAAACAGGAGAAAAAATTGATTCAATTTATACTTTGAATCCACAGTACTCACTAACGTGTGAATTTTCAGCTTTTTAAAAAGTCACTCACCAAATAGCCTGTTTTCTCAGTCAGGCAGTGGGATAATTCAGAGTTGTAGTTACAATACAGCTGCAGTAAGAAAAGTATGATATGCACATGTAATGGTGTTATCAGAGGTAGCATTGACTAGCAAGCACTGGTGGAAGTGTATATGGCATTGAAGAGGTCCTAGAATGACTGCACTTGCAACTAAACCAAAGAAGGTGTTATGCATTTGGAAGCATTAATTTTAGTGATTTGTGAGACTTTCATATGCTCTTAACTAAACAAATCTCTTAACCTTACCTGCCTAAGTGGGGGGGAAGGAAGTAGTCCCATCAAGCATTTTTTCTGAATGCCAACATGGTCTATACTGTGGGATTTTTTTAACCTGGTATGAGAATATTATGGCCAATTTTTTTGTGCAGTTTAGAATCCACCATATTTTGAAATCAGCCCACCACAGTGAGCGGGCCTTTCCCTAGTGCTGAACATGTGCTAGATGATGCTGATACTCAGCAAATAGAAAATACACCTGCCAAGTCACCAGCAACTGCTGTGTGCAGTGTGACTCTGAAACCATTTATAATTAAGCAGAGGGAGAAATACAATACAGTATTGTTTCTAGATTTGTTGTTTTCCTTCCATTCACAGGAGCTTGGGATAAAGCACCCATTGCATCGGAAGAAGCTTCAGCTTGCTCTTCAGGCACTTGGATCTGAAGAGGAAAACAATCATGGAAAACTGGATTACCACTGGGTTACCAGTAAGATTTTATTACATGCTGAAGCAGCAACTTACGGGTTTCTAATAATAGCTAACTTGGGGCCCAAAGGATGAGGACTTGGCTACCACACTAATGTGTGTGTCTGTCTCCGCCTTAGGGTGGCTGGATGACATTGGCCTCCCCCAGTATAAGACCCAGTTTGATGAAGGAAAGGTGGATGGCCGAATGCTCCATTACATGAGTGTGGTAAGTACATTGCTTTTCTTTTTTCTGACATCTTATTCATGTTCTTAGTTTCACTCTGCTTTTATGCACATGGGTGTACCTCCAGATAGCTCACTAAAGACCAGGTGAGACTAGAGAGACCCTGTTGTCACTGAGACTATTGTTGCAACTGCAGAGATAATAAATTCAGATAACACTCTCCAACGTCCCATCCCAACCTTCATGTTCCTCCTGGACTGGACACTGGAACAGATTGCCCAAGGAAGGTGTAGATGCCTTATCCCTGACAGTGTTCAAGGCCAAGTTGGATTGGGCTTTGAGCAACCTGGTCTTGTGGAAGCCTGGGGGGCTGGGGGCATTGGAACTAGATGATCTTTTAAGGTCCCTTCCAACCCAAACCATTCTATGATTCTGTGAATGGTTCATAAATCAGGTCTTCAAATTTTCTGGCTGATCATAGGAAGAATGCTGAGGAAGGTCAGAGTGTCAGAGGCATTGCTGCTGCTGCAAGAATAAGCCAGAATGCCATATTTGTCTGTGTACTTCACTGCAGTGTTTAAAGGACCCCTTGAAACTGTAATGGGTGTCCTGTGTTAAGCTAATGCTAATATATGTAACCTATGGAAAACAGAAGGCCTGATACTGCTGCTCACCTGCAGGTATTTCCTATATTATTTCCAGCTTTAAAGATACCATCTTATGGTGGAAAAGCAAACATAGTAAGCAAGAGCCCAGACCCACACATGAGAAATGGGTGATCTTGTGCTAAACATTTGCGTGTGACACTGATGTGCTCAGGCAGTGTTAGTAAGTACACAGAAGTGCAAATTTGTGGTCACAGTTCATGCAGCTGGGCCTTTGCTGTTCAAGTTGTTATTAATTAGTAGCAGCAGGTGTAATTTTTTTCTTCAGTGAGCAAACATTCAGCCTACTTACCTATTCATGTGGGTGCTTAAGTGAAAAAAAACCAAGCCATTTCCTTTGAAGAAGACTCTAGTTTTAAGAGGCAGCTTGTTTGAAAACAAGCTACATTTAATAGCTTTTGCATTATGTATTTCAAAATGCTTAGCACCAGCGTCAGCATCCCACTTTACTGCCGCTCAGGTAAAGCCAACCAGCAGGTTTTCTTCGTGTAAGGTCTCAGGTAAGATGAGATAAGACCTTTTTTCTTCTCTGGACAGAGAAATGCAAACTGAGTATAGCTAATACTAGTTCCTTCTGGATGACAAAGAAGAAATCAATCAGACTCTTGTCCTTTCATAACCCATGCCATGGGCTGACTAAAAGTTACCTTTTTATGCCATATTTGCATGTATTTTGTGTAGGCTTTGCAATAGCACTGGGAGAAAGCCTAAGATTGATTAATCCCATTCTCCTCCTGTAAGACAAGGATAGTGCTGCTGACGAACTGCAGCTGCTGCCCAGAAATGACCTGCCTCACCTATCTGGCATGACTATGCTGTTAAGTCCACTTTGGTCAAAGACTAAATACTCACTGCTTGTGTAGTGGGGTTTGGGGTTTGTACACTAGTATTAAAGAGTAGAGATTGGTCTTGTGTTTGGAGACATTGCTACTACTGTATTAAATGAATGAGAATGAATGTGGGTTAAGCTGCAGCATAGGCTGTAATGGAAGGGAACTTTTAGTATTCAACAGTCAGGCTTTTTTGTGTTAAAAAAAGAAAGAAAAGTTAACAGGTTGACAGAGAAGGCAAGTAGCGCACATATTCTGACCAAATAGAGTCCAGTATTCATAACACATAGGTAACACTAAAACATACTAAGCCAGATTAGCCCTGCTACAAGGATGTATAAATGTATCAAAGTCAGCCAACTTGCATTGGTGGAGAATTGGACTTCTGAGACACTTCATGTGTGTGTAGTAGTGCCTGTGCAAGGTAGGACCTACCATGACAGTGAGCTGGAGCAAAGGAGACTTAAAGTGAGCCTTTCTGCAGCCTGGTTATGGTCACCTTTTCCATTGTTCCATCATTTGTGACAAGCGTTTATGAAAGATTGAGCATTTGCAGTTGTGGGAGACCAACCTGGCACAACTTCTTCCTCTGTTTTCATTCTTAACCATACAGAATGCCTCAATTTTCAGGGTAATTTATTGGTTTTGGTTAAACTTTTAGCTGGGCATTTGTGGTGGTAATACTTCTGGCAGCATTAAATGCAGATGCCAGGTGAGTCTGATGCACTGTGTTTGGAAAGCTGTCCTGGTTCTAAACGGATGGCTGAGAGTGTATCATCTTACCCTCTTTTCTCCTTGTTGCCCCAGTTTCCCTACAGAGCTCTATTGGGAGAACATCACTCGGAAGTGGGTGTACAGTGTAACATGGCAAGCTTTCATTTTGGGACTGATGGTTTGACATTAATCACATGTCTCATATATTAAAATCTTAATCCAGAATGTATCAATCAGATGTGTCTTTTTAAGCCAGGGTCTGAAGCACCCTCCTCCAATTGGGTGCTGTTTCCACCAATAAGTATGTTTATATTTGATTCTCCTTCGTCTTTGACAGGATGACTTGCTGTCTTTGAAAGTTGTCAGTGTCCTTCACCACCTCAGCATCAAGAGAGCCATTCAGGTTTTGAGAATAAATAACTTTGAGCCCAACTGCCTGCGCAGGAGGCCGTCTGATGAGGTACTGCCTTAAGATGAAGCTGTGAAGAGGAATCCTCTAGGTTTTTATCCCCTGGTGTTTCTAATTATTCCTGTTCTGCTCTTTCCTCCTGTCGCCTCCTTCCTATTTCATTCTATTTCATTTTCGCTTTCCTTTTTCTTATCTTGTTCTTCCAGTCTCATGCTCTGCCACTACTACCTGTGACACCACTTACTTTTCTCCACCTGCCATAGTCCCAGACTCATGTTCCCCTTGCCAAATCTCCCGCTTCTCTTCTTAACCAACAGCTGGCTGGTTTGGCCTAGTCTCTGATGTGTTGTCTGGAACATAAATCATCGTGAACTCAGTGCACTGTTCCCATAAGTCTTGTGTAACTCTGTAGAATATTGATGGTTGTGTTAAAATGTTCTGTGTAAAAGGGGTGTTTGGCCCTCTTACCAGACAGGAGATTGCTATCAGTTTGTTTTGGAAGCTGGATAGAGCAGTGGATGATGAAGCAACCCAGACTCTTGGATTTAGATTCATGATGTGTATCTGCAAGAAAACCATAGTAGCTGTGGAGCTAGCTACATTTTCAGTTCTATTGGTATAAATTCCAAGTAGTCCTAGTGCACAACAGGTGTTCAAATGATGTGAAACATAATACAGATCTGTCTGCTGTCCAGACCCATGGCCACACTGGTATTGCTTCAAGACAGCAATCCAGACAGAGCTGGCTGTTTTTTTCTCAATTGCAAGGTGGACTTGCATTCATTAAGGGCAGGAGAGGTTTGTTTCAGTGAAGTCTGGGGCTGGGACAGCTGAGATGGAAAGTCTCCTTAACTGCCTGCTCCTCCTGTTCACAGAATAACGTCACACCTTCCGAGGTCACCCAATGGACCAACCATCGTGTGATGGAGTGGTTGCGCTCTGTTGATCTGGCAGAGTATGCACCTAACTTGCGGGGGAGCGGTGTGCATGGGGGACTGATGGTAAGGTTTTTTGGCTTGCTTGTTCCATTTTATTAAAAAAACACATAGCTGAGAATTGCAAGAGCAAAATTCTGATGTTATCTGTGCTGCACACTCTTTATCTTCCTATCCTGCTAAATGAGAAGTCGCTATCAAGATTTAGTACCCTTTTTCTTAACGGACATGACTGTTTTGGGCAGTATTAGCATGGGCAGCAATGGATTTGATTATGTATGAGAAGTCGCTATCAAGATTTAGTACCCTTTTTCTTAACGGACGTAACTGTTTTGGGCAGTATTAGCATGGGCAGCAATGGATTTGATTATGTATATTCTCCTCATAATTTAATTTGTGTATGGTATTCTCCACCTTCTGTCCTGCAGTGCTGTACACTGCTATTTTGCTGTTAAACAGCCACCATCTTCCTTCGTAGATCTGGTCCTAGACCTGGATATATTCTTACTTTGTGAGGAAGGCTTGTTACTTCTGTAAAATTTGCAATTTCAGTGTCAAACTAGGACTGGTTTTAATTGCCATCACAAACTCCAGACAAGACTTACACTCGCAGAAGTTTGTTGTGGTGATCAAGAGGTATATCCCTGCTCCAAACGTTCTACATCTGTTTATTTTCCATGATTCCTCTAGCTATGTTTTCCAGAATTAAAGAGGACGGCGGGTAAACATTTTGTGGCAACTTCACACGTTACATGAGCTAAAGGTGGATTTATCTGTTCTTTTCCTCTTAACCTGCCAATTTTTTTTCTATTTATAACTCAAGAAGGAAAGCCTGGAGGTAGCGTTTTATCAGTCCTTTAGTTAACTCTTTTCTCACTCTTTGTTGTGTCTTTCCTCTAATATACAAACAAAAGCCGCAAAGCAGTCTTAGGAATCGACCAAGATAGGCATGTCTGTTGGTGTACCTGAGATCTCATCACACAGTACTGGCTTCAGTTGGATTCTCTGTGATTTGATTAATAGGTTTTGGAGCCTCGTTTCAATGTAGAAACCATGGCACAGTTGCTGAACATCCCACCAAACAAAACACTACTGAGACGGCACTTGGCGACTCATTTCAACCTCCTCATTGGTCAGGAAGCCCAGCAGCAGAAACGTGAAGCCATGGAGTCCCCGGATTACGTCCTCTTAACAGCCACTGCCAAAGTAAAGGTAAGTCAGTTGTTCTGGGTTGGTGCATGAGGCAAGCATTTAGGTCTCCATTGTGCTGGTTTTATCTGTGTTTGGAGGGCAGTTCTGTAAAATGCGAGAAAAGAGGGGCTGGCTGCTAATGAAAGATGCATGAAAGCAAAACTCAGCAGATCTGGGTTTGACACTTGTTTGACATTCATGTTTGACACCTGAATGCAACACACCTCAGCCTCTCAGACAAGAGGTAGTACGCTTGTTGTTGCCCTTCTGTCTGTCCTGTAAGATGTTTTATAAGGGAGACTGTCTCTTACTATTTATATGCTCATGGTTTAATGCAGTGGGATTCTGATCTCATTTGAGATCCTTAAATGGTGTTGTCTTAACAATTGTAGAATGAGGGGACACATCTTGTTCTTTTAGATGCATTTAGCATGAAATACAGCTATTTAGAAGATCTTTATTTATTAGAGTAGTGTGATTTTGACCATTATTGAAACACCAGTGCACCAGTAAGAGGTCTGTTAATTCTTTGCTGATTGTCTAACTTATTGTCAATTTTCTCTTCACTTGTAAGCCAAAGAAACTTGCTTTCAGCAGTTTTGGAAGCCTGAGGAAGAAGAAGCAAGATGATGTGGAAGAGTATGTATGTCCTATGGAGCTGGGACGGGCATCTGGAAGTGGGTCAAAGAAGGGTTTTAAGCCTGGCCTGGATATGCGAGTATATGATGATGATGATTTGGACAGGCTGGAGCAGGTAAGCCAGTTCTAGCAGTCTGGAGTCCTTGACTGTGCTGTCAGGTTTGGTGGGAAACCTTGCTTTTTCCAGGGAGGCCTTCCTTTTGCTTTGGCCTGTGAAGGTCCTGGCTTCTTGCAGTCACACAGCATTACTAACAAAGTGTCTCCCAGCCCAGGGAGGTTCAAGCTGTGAATGCAGCATCTTTAGGACCTACTCTGGCATAACTGTTCTCTCCTGGTGGTGCACACTCCTCCCTTTCTCTGACAATTATTGCTGTAATCAAGCAGTTACATTTATGTGCTGCACTTAATTGCCACTCTGTTGTGGCATACAATGAATTTATTATTGATTCAGTATTCACTGTTTTTTTGTAGATGGAAGATTCAGAGGGAACAGTGAGGCAAATAGGAGTGTTTTCTGAAGGCATCAACAACTTGACAGTAAGACTTAAAAGTGGTGTCTGTGGAATAAGATCTCTGTTTCTCTAAGATGGGTATAAACTCCTTGGCAGTCACTAGTATTAAATAGTGATGCTATTTAATACAAATACACTAAGTACAACTTCTCTTTGCTGTTAGTGGCTCTGTCAAGCAGCTGAGTTTTATAGTTTGGGGGCAGTTGATTTGATCAATCTCAGTGCGTGGCAGGCCTTAGTCTTTGGCTGGCCTACTGGTCTCAGAAGGCTGAAATATATAAAGTACAGTGTAAATTATGGATATAGTGATGCCTCATCAACTCGGGGTTAGTTCAGGTTCTCTGGGTTTTGTACATAGATGGAGGGGAAAAGAAAACTTGGTGCTACAAGAAGATGCTTGCCCATCTTGGCAGAAGGTTCCTCTGGCTGGTGGTCTGTGGTCGCCAGCTCTCCTCACAGAATCACCACACTCTGGCGAGGGCAGAGGCCAGTGGTTTGCCTTTGGGTGGTGAGTTGCCAACTGAGGGTCGCAGCACATTTTCTGGGTGGAGGCCCAGCTCCAGCCTGTGCTCCCTGAGCCATTCGGGCCAGCAAGCATCAGTGAGCTGGCTTTTCAGCAGCATGGGTGATAAATGTCATCAGCACAGAGCAAAGCAGTGGCTGGCAGGGCTGACGGTGGTGTTTGCTGCCAGGCGCAGGACTGGACTATCCTGATTTTGGTTGTGAGGGCCTGAACCTTGACTTTTCCCTCCTTTCTCTTCTAGCACATGTTGAAGGAAGATGAAATGTTTAAAGACTTTGCAACTCGCTCTCCTAGCACCAGTATAACAGATGAGGACTCCAACGTGTGACAGTAACCACCAGGCACTGGCAAAGGCTCACTTTCGTATGTGCAAGAAACGTCGTCATTATACGTGACGGGCAGCAGATCATGTACATTACATTGCTCTTGCTTCTGTTTCTTAGAAGTAACACTTGGGGCTGGAGAATTTAGGAAAACTAAAAGGTGCCTACTCTAAAGTTGCCATAAGAAACACCCTGACACTGGTGAATGGTAATTGTTTTTACTATATTTAATGTACAAACTGGTGATTATGTTTCAGAGTGTTGCATTTAATTTCTTGTGGTATAATAGTGCTCCTTTTGCTTATTCATGGCCTCAGATAATGCTTTATATTGTTTCAAAATAACAGAAGTTGTTAGGTAGAAGTAGTGTGTCTGTAGATATCATGCACAAGCTTTTTCTAGGCTCTCAGCTGAAAATAGATGTTCCTGCTCTTTTTCAAGTTCATTTGTTCAGCACAAATGCCAATTCTGCCCTTCCTGCAGTATCCAATGTAGAATTTTAATCATCCATGCCCTGCAGAAACCCCCGGTAGCTCTTGACTGTTGCTCTTATTTTTATACAGTTTTATAAAAAAAGAAAAAGGAAAAAAGAAGTATATGAAGTACATATAAAAGCAGAAATTTAGATTTTGTGAGAGAGAGTGATGGAAAGTTCGAGGTGTGGGGGACGGGGAGAGGGTTGTAAAAAAAATTATGCCAGTTTGCATACCAGCTGGTTACTGGAAAAGGCAGGCTGACCTTTGGAACTGTTTTCTTTCATTGCTTTTTACTTAAGTGCACAGTTTAATGATCTTCCATTTGAGATGATGAAACAATTACAAAACAGGTTTCTTCTAGCAGTGACTCATGCAGGAGCTGCCCATTTTAAAACATCTTCTTTCTTGTTCCCAGCAGCAGTAGTTAGAGCATCCAAACAAGGTGATTAACACTTCTGTGCCATAAAAATTTCCTCTGAGTTGAGAGTACTCCCTGCATATGGAAGAGATATTTCTGTGCTGTGACTAACGTAAAGATGGTGTAGTTGCAAAAAAGTATAAAGTTATATAGAGAAATGTATAGGAAATATATTATTTCAGAATATTAAACCTAAGGTGGGACTTTCTCTCCAAAGTTCAGCTATCAAAATCATTTTACCTTCTCAAAGAACAGCTCCTCTGCTTTTGAAGATCATCAGATTTTAATCACTAAGACAGTGGAAATCTTTTGTCAGACTTCGGTATTGCAAGGTGTACTAGCCAAAAGCAAATGGCAAAAACGTAACTCTGTTTATTACAGTGGTCATTCGTACGGTGTTGAACATTGCATGTATTTTAGCACAATGGCATAAAGCTTCTTTGCTTTGTAAGGGCAAAAAAAGTACATCTGGAATTGTTCCCTGCGGTGGTGTGTTGCTGTACCAAACGTTTGTGGCTTGTGTTGTTGCTCTCCTTGCTGGAAGTGAGATTGTTCCCAACAGATTGCTGGCATGGTGCAAGGGGTGTCAGATTTGTGCTGACTTTGTGGGTGTTTATGAAACACTATTACCAAAGCTAGGAGAAGAAAGGTTCTTACAGGGTTCAGGGTTCAAGGGCTTCCAGGGAGCTCCTGTCATAGATTGGCATAGATTGGAGACACACTCTAGCATTGTATTATTGTAATTTGATAAGCTGTTGCCAGCCAGGTTCTTTGAAGGATGTGCAGCATAGGCTATTATTTATGTAGCAAGATGAAAACCTTGAGGTGGACCAGTTGTGTTACACATAATATCAAGTGCTGCCATTTTCTTTTTAGTTATTGGAGCCAGACAAACAATCCGTAATGTATACGTGAAATAGTTTGTGCTGCTTAACACTTATCTACAAACAGATCCCAACTGAAGCTTTATTCAGTATTCGTGACGAATTCCTGTCTATAAATAATTTGCTGACTGTTGTTTATTGCTCTGCAGTCTTGGGAGTGTTTGAGCCATTTTATTTGGGCAGAAATACCCCATTGTGGAACACCTGCTCTCAGCTTTAGGGTGCAGATGCTTGGGATGGGAATTCAGGGCTCATTTTCTGTGAATAGTCTGTAATGTGGTTATTACTCACGTGTAAGTTGAGCTTAAGACCCTGCTCTCCCAAATGCTGCAGAAGCACTGGGAAGATATGGTGCAGGCCTCTGAGCTAAAGTATTCCTCCAGATTCCATCTCACTAGTGAATATGACTGGATATTCACAGGAAAAAATAAGGGGACACAGTGACACAATATTATGTGCTGAAACAGGCACAAATAGTCTCTGATTTCTCTTCAGTCCAGTGCTAAGCCTGTCAACAAAGGCAGATGATGGTTTAAGTAAGTCTAGTGTAAGTAGCATTCTGCTCCCAACAACCCCATTCCTGCATTCACCAGTTGGAAGTCAGGTCATCACTTCAAAGCTGCCTGTCCTCTGAACCTTGGTTATTTTATGAGGCTGGAATATGAAAGCAAGTGATCAAGTCAGGAAGTTTATATGTGCATGTGCACACAGTGATACTGTTGGGGTATTTAAATTTGTGTGTTTGAAAAGGGCAACATAACTATTGTGTATTGCCATGTAAAATCCAATAAAGTCTGTGGAAAATGCCAAGTGTTTCTGGAAGCTTGTTCCTTTTTAATCTAATGTCCTTTTTTCCCATTTTATTTTCATAAGAAGCTTGTTTTGTTCTATTTAAAAGACACAAGAGGGAAGAGGGGCAAAATTGCACATTTTTTGTGGATTGTTTGATTGTCAATAGTGCCTGCAGAAGGATTCAGCTAACAGCTAAGAAATCAACTACCTTCAGTCTTTTTACTTATTTCTGGAATCCAGATTTGAACCATCCCGGGTTGTTTGCTATGGCATGATGAGGAAGCACTTCCTTGTTGCTCAGTGTCCTCACAGGGTGCCAAAGGAAAGACCAGCTTCTACCTGTACAGAGCTACTGTCTCTCTGGTCCCAGGTGTCATTCCTGTTGCTGTGCCCTCACAGCCCTCATCAGTCATAGAAGCTCCAGCTGCTGCATTGTGTTGCTGGGATGAAGGTATGAATGATGATCAAGGTTTTACCAGACCCGAAAATGCAGGATCCCTATGTTGTGAGCTTAATTTCTGTGCTTTTATTAATCAGCAGATTAACATTTCAGTGGGAACACTGAGGATAAACACTTTGAAACCTAGACTATAATAAACTGTTGTTGTCTGTCTTTTTACAGTAATGAGGAAAAGATAGATATGTATCCATCAAGAGCCTACGGAAATTAAACCCAGCTTTTTTTCCTGTTTGCTTAAATTACATACATGCCTCCAAACCTGAGGAATTCTACAGGGCAGCCTGTTCCAGTGCTCTGCCACCCTCAACATAAAGTTCTTCCTCATGCTGAGGTGAAACCTCTTGTGTTTCAGTTTATGGCCATTGCTCCATGGGCACTGCCAGGGCACAACGGTAGCAGCAGCTAATACTGGGATACAGGCAACAGCCCATCAGAAAATACCACTGTGTCATTTCAAGCACCCTGTAGAAATCCTCAGGTTTGGATGTGTATGTTTCTTGGGGTGACTAAAAGAAAAAGGTTGTCTCATGTCCAGGAAACACCCAATGCCAATAAAATGGCTTCTCTGTAATAGTCCTAGAAAGAGATCAAAGGCGATAAGATCAGTCTGGAATGAGATAGCATCAGCTAAAGGAATGGAGCCAGAATTAACAACGAGGAAACAAGCAAAGATGAATTCAGTAGGTATGAAAGCCACTGGGCCTGTCGGGCTGGTTGCTGTTCAGTCAGCTGCAGAGAAACACACAGGACGAAGCCTGCCTGCCCTGCAGAACAGCAGCGGGTTCAAAGGGCTCAGCTCTGCCACTGCCACGCCCTTCAGCTGGGCATGCTAAATAGATCTGGCTGAACCCAGTGCCTACATAGCCTTTGATGGAAAGGGAAGGGACTTCCCCAAGGTGGTCTGCCTGTGGAAATTACCTCCTGCATGGCAAATGGACCGGGTCTCACCCGAGGACAACCAGCAGAACAAGGCTGAAACTCATCATCTGTGGAGTCTTCAGCCAAGGTGTGGTCCACGTATCCCAAAGGCTGAAGAACTACCTTGGATCCCCAGAGCGAATTCCAGCCAGCCACAAACATGCTGAGTGAGACCTTTGATCAACTTCATCAGCTTCTGCCTGAAAAAGGGAGTGGAGGAATATATCAGGACCAGCATAATGGCAAGCAGCAGTCCTCCCTGTTTGGGATGGGCTGGATCTGGACCCTGTCTGGAGCTGGCAAGCAAATCAAACTTCAACTTGCCATGCAGGCTTTACAGCTGGCTGAGCTTTACCATAGCTGAGGTGGTGGAGGGATTGCTGCTGGGAAGCTGCACTGGCAGAAGAGCGCTTCCAGAACAGGAGCAGGTTTGAGAAGCCAGTGGAGTTCTGCCGCCTGGTGGGATGGGACTGCCTGGGCTTGTTCAGCATAGTCGGTGTACAAAGGAAGCCCAAGGACATCTGAGGAGTCGTGCTGGACAGCATTGCCAAGGAGGAGCAAAACTACCGCCTGTCGGGCAGGGATGTGCTATGGCAATTTGGCATCAGTGCTGACGGCTTTCTGCCCACAAAAGAGATGTTGGAAAACTGCCTTGGCACAAAAACTGTACTGAAGGAGATGGGCAGCATGTACATAAGCTTCCTGTAAACCACTGGGTACAGCAGTGGCACCCTGCACCCCGGCACCAGAGGCTGGGGGGGGCTCAGCACTGCCTCTGGCTTATCTTCTCGCACAACACTCCCTCCACCCCCTTAATTCTCACCTTCCCCTCCAACCATCACATTCCCTTGGCTCCTGCAGGAGCCAAGCTGAGTCAGTCTCTCCAGGTTTAAAACAGGACTCACCTGCCAGAAAAATGTGTTTATAGAAGGCACGTCATTTTTCCAGAACATTTTGTTCACCAGACGTTAAGTGTTGGCTGGAGCTGGTGAAAGCTTTATCACCCTAAGCCTTTGGGCAGTCATGGTAGAGCTGACTCACAGCCTTTGGTGCCTCTGTGGCAAGTGTTTTTCTGTAACAGGAGGTTGAGTCTGTAATAAAATGTAATGGTCAAGATTTGCACCTAGCTTGAAGGATAATATCAGAGCACAGAAAAGCTGGTTTGGAGGCTTGAGCTGGTTCCCAACTAAGAAGTAAAAGCCCTTCCTCTTAGAAATGGGCTGTATGAGAAACCTATTACCTGCTGCTTAATAGTAGATCAGTGCCAGGCTCTGGAGGGCTTCAGCACTGTGACTGAGAGCCTGAGAGGCAGGGTCGGTTCCTGCCGAGTGGCTGTGTGAGGGCAAGGAGTGGCTGAAGGCAGCGGCAGGTGCTAAAGAAAACTTGGTTAAAAATCAACGAGTGTGGACAAAACCTGGCCCTGGAGATGCTGGTGGGAGTTTTCACTTCTCATGGCAGCAGCAGCAGCTCCTCACCATGCATGGCAGAGAGCAGAAGTCTGGAGAAGGCAAAATCAGATCACTTTGAATTTGTTTTGAGTAGCTCATTGGCCGGTTGCACTTAGCAACTGATTTATTCCATTCCCCCTGCTTTTAGTGGCTAGAGTAAGACTTTGGGATAGCACCATTGTAATTACTTTCTTTCAGCCACTGTTAGCCAGGGAAGGAAGACCTGATCAGTTGTCGTATTGGAAAACTCAGCTTTGTAGTGGTCTGAGTAGTTTGGTCACTGCAAAGCTCCTCTGCCTGTAGTTTTCTTGTAAGTTTAGTCCTTTTATTTACTAGAAAAGAAAGTAATTTCAAAAGCTTATTCACATTTTATCCTCCCAGGGTGGGGGAGATGGAAGAGGCAGCAGAGGTGCATTGGTGATTGATCACCCAAGGCAGAAGGAAGGCTGGGAGAAGGGTCTCTATGTGGCTGAGGGCTAAGATGGGGAAGCTACAGCAGCTGAGAAATAAAGGCTGCTACTTAGACAGCTTTCCATAGCATAGGTATGGAGGCTGAAAGGTGAACTGAAATAAAAACAAGCATATGTAGAACTGTGACAGTTTTGCCAAGTCCTAAATGTAGCTGGGTATGGAGGAGGGAGGCCTTTTGGGTTTAAAATAGGTCATTGCAAGACAGTTGTTTTTAAAGAGCTGCCATCACTGTCGTTTCTTTCTTTGTAGCAGGGGTTTGGTGGGGCGAAGGGGAAAGTTCTGGTGTTTTACATAGAAAACATGCATAGTTTTATATAAACAAAAGATAGTGGGAATATGTGCAATCAATCAGGAGAGTTGTGCTGGTTTGGAGTGTTGGGGTTTTTTTGCCTGTTTGAGGTAACACCATAACCAATGCTGCAGCAGGAGTGCTTGTTTATAAAGGACCAGCAGAAGAGCTTTAATTCTGCATTGATATCTTACTTGCAACTAGTATGTGTCTCTCTCTTAAGCTATTATTCAGTTCTGCAGGAATACTGTTGCTCTCAAAACTGGTTGGGCTTTTTCCTTCGGATGTTTTGCATGCTTTTTTGGTATTGGAAAATGAAAATGAAAGTGTCTGGACTATGTAGAGTTTGAACTATGGCAGTTACACTCTGGGGCTGGTGCCAATGTGATTCATGTCCTCTGAAGTGTCCCTGGTACCTCGAGGACATCATGCAAACGTAGCATTTCTCCTGGGAGCCAGGGTACATTTGCCCGGCAGCACTACACTCTTCACCTTGTGGGTTGTGGCTCAGGAGCCTGGGCCCTCAGCAGTGGTGGAAACAGGCCCAGGCTCTGTATCATAGCTGATAATGGTGAAGATGACACACAACCAAGTATTTAACAACATAAACTTGACAAAGTTCATTTATTCAGCCAAGCTGGAGTCTCAACTCAGGTGAGTCACAGCCACACCATGTGCTTCTGTAACCACACACACTGATTTACCAGGTAAGGTGCTGACCTCAGGCAATTTAATCCCATCATAATTTGTATAATAAGGTTGGTTAGTAAAACCAAAGTGAAGGGGTTGGGTCATGTTGTTGTTGTTTTTCCTTTAGGCATCATATGCTAATGTATAGTTTAGTATAATGTATAGTTTACATAGTTTAGACTGTAGTTGAGCTCAAGAGCTCATGGAAGCAGAGCTCAAGTGAAGAAAGGCTATCGGCAGAGAAGACTTGCAATGGAAGCATAGCTCAAGTGAAGAAAGGCTACCGGAAGAGGAGACTTGCAGCACTGCTGCTGTTGGCTGGTGAGCTTAGCCAGGTAGGTCTTCATAGTAAGAAAAACACAGAACACCTCACCCCATCCTTTTTAAAGATACTTTAAGAAGCATGATTAGCTTATCACAGGATGCAGATATCCACCCCACCTGGGCTCACCAGGAGTTTCTTACTCAAGCAGAGAAGATCTGGGCCCCTGGTGCCAAGGTTTTATTTCTCCAGATGGCAGCTGCCACAAACCTCCCTCCCCTTCCCCTGTGGCAAAAGGAGCAGCATGGTCTGTGTACCCCAAGCTGTGTGAACACTGCCTGGCATCTCTAGCCATCCTAGCCCTCAGCCACACAGAGACCCTTCTCTCAGCCTTCCGCCTTGGATGATCCATCACCAATGACTTCTGATGTCTCTTCCATCTCCCATACCCTGGGAGGATAAAACCTCACTTCCCTGCTGCCCAGACATTTCCCTTTCTGCTGCTGAAAGGACTTTAGTTTCTATGGTTAGCTCAGGAAGCTGAAGTAAGCTCCATAAGCTGTTAAGTGAAGGGGACCCACCTCTGGTGAAGCCAAAGCAGCAGCAGCAGCCCTTCTCATCCTGTTTCTCTCAGGAAGCTTTCCACAAAATGCCTTTCATGCAGAAGGTTTGTGTTTCCCCAGCTGCTTTGTAACACGCACCTTAGTGATACTCAGGACGTCCTGTAAGAAAACTGGAGGAACATTCATCTTTTCTGTAAAAGGGAGAAACTGGCTCAAAGAAAATAACTAAATATGCAAGCCCAACTTTACCACTGACTTGTTCAGATGCTCTAGTGCAGGACCATAGGCAAAAGGGACTGTGACACAGTTTTGTTTCAGTAGATTGTATAAAATCCCTCTTTTTATTTATTAAAAGAGCCTCATGTTCACAAGGAAGACGTACAAAACAAAGGGAAAAAGAGGAGATTGGAGCAATAGGGAGAAAAATTGAGACAACTTACTCCTTGACTTGCCATCCAAATACAGCTGCTTCCATCACACTCAGAGAAAGAGAGAAGCCCTTGAGTAAACAAATCAAATGGGCTTTCTGTTTCCTTTTTTTGAACCTTCCCTTTCTAGTGTTTTACAATTATAGTTGGTCTCTTACAAGGTTAAAGACAATGTGTTCAGTAACATGCAGGTGACTACCTGCAAGAGACTATTTCTTACACAGATGTGAAAGAAAAGGCAGTAATTGAATAAGCAGAGTAAATGACACAAAATAGTTGATGTGTGATCAGTTAGTTATTTTTTTCACAAGAAAACTTCACTGAATACACTGATGAGAAAAATCTGTGCATATCCCACAGTGATATAAATCAGCAGCAAGATAATTTCTCTTATATTTCTGGTTTTTGCCTCTTAAGAAGGGACTGAAACTTACTTGAGTATGAACTTTGGAACACAGTATTTATTAAAGAACAAGTTTCAGAAGTACACATCAAAAATTCAAGACTTCAGAGGCAAGCGTCTAATTAATAAAACTAATAACAGTATTATCCATTTGAGGTTCCTTAAATTAACTGTAGTATCTTTTTCTCTTCTTAATTCATGCTTAAAATTAACCTTTTAACTGCACAGTACCCATCTGTTGTACAGGCACAAAAGAAAACCTGGCAAGCTAGAACCTCAAATACCTACTTGAATCTTTAACGAAATGGTATTACACACCAACACTTGCAGCTAACTAGCACCCACATGACTTCACATCTGACTAAACATCCTTTCAATCACTCTGATTTCATCATGAGAACATGGTTTTTAGTTTCATAGGTTTCTTCCTTGCAGGACAGATCTAATCTCAGCAGCATCTCCATTACTTAGAAGCGGAAGGTTCCGCACACAAGATGCCTTAAGTTTCCTAAAGACTAGGGGAAAGGCTGCTGTAAAAGAAGTATATGAAATTAAAAAATCAGAGCTATAGTAAACAGCATGTAAGAAACAGGTTTAGGTTCAGTGAGACATTTGACTTTGCTGTCAGTTTGGTGACTTAAGGCTGTTCCCATGCGTCCTTACCAAGCAAAACCCTTTGGAGCTTTGCCTGAGTAAATCATGCAGGTGAATCCCCCAGCTGTATGCATATCGCGTCTGAGGCTGCCCTACCTGCGGAAACCCACACTGGCAGTGAAACCTGAGCTCCCATCCTTCCACATCCATCTCTGGGAAACAACTAGAACCAGATCCAGTTCTCACCCAGTGTTTTTTTTCACTGCGCAGGACACACAGAACTACTTTTTACTCCTATGGCATCATCTGCTATTTAGAAGTAAACACAAACATTAATATCTTTTTCCAGTATTCCACACACATACAAGCAAAAGATTCCAGCTACTTGTGGAACACTACAGAAAGGCATCTGTTTTCTCTAGTTTCTTTCATTGCCCAGGGATAAGAACTGTGACCAGCTGGAAAAGTGTCTGCAATTTCGAGAGGCTATTGCGAAATACAAAAGGAAACAAGTTTTGTATCGCTGCCTACCTCTCTGTTTTGATTAACAAGGCAGTTTGAGCAACTGCAATAAATGGTTAATTATCCTTCAACTGAACAAGCATTCTTAGGCTCCTGATGCTGCAAAGATTATGCATCAAGGCAAACACTCCTGGCCCTCATACTGTGATATCTCTGTAAGGATTAAAATTTAGCTTAAGCAAAGAGAATAATCCAGTACATTCTATATATATTCATACTCCATCCCAAATAAAATACTGGGTGTGCACAGTGTTAGGAAGGAGGGTATTACTGCCACTTTTTAAGAAGTAAATGAGCGTTTACTGCCCTAAGCAGCTATGCTGTCCTCCCTTGAGATGGAGCTCACAAGGCAAGCCCAGCACTGGGCACCAACTACCTTTCCACAATACAGTTATTTCTGTGCAACACCCAGCAGGTTTTGGTAGAGTTGAGCTTAAGTGTCTTAGTTGCCAGAGATTCAGAAAAAATGAAGCATTTTTTAATGTAAATGTAGCTTCCCAGCACTGTGCATCAGCAATCTCTGTAACTCTGCCCTGTTCCCCATTAAATGTGTTTTCTTCCCTTCTACATAAGACCAGTGAATTATCAGCCTTCTTTAGAAGGAGAACCTCATGTCCTTAGTGTAGCCCAATTTGTCCAGGTTGGGAATGCAAGCATACTGGATCATTGGAGGAGGTCCACACATAAGGATCAGAACATCATTCTGAGGTGGGGGCAGGTGTTCTCTGATCATGTCTTGGTTCACAAATCCTTGGCTGTACTCCCAACCTGTAAAGAAAATTAAAGGAGAAAGGGAATGAGGGGAAGAGGAGGAAATTACAGAAGGAAATTACAGAGGAGGAAATTACTTTAGGATGAAGCATGGGGGCTTGGGGTTTTTTTAGTAGCATTCTGGACTGTAGCATTTCTACACTCCACTGGCACAGTGTCCTTAAGTTATGCTACATAGAAAATCTGCCATCCCCGCTTTTAAGATGCAAAACTGATGTACAGAGAAAACAAGAGCTAGCTTCTAATAAAACCTGCTAAAAGCCCCAGGGAAATCTCAAGCAGAGCTGTGAACAGAATGTGAATCCTTTTAGCTCCAGCACTATGAAGTAACATCCACCCTCTTCACCCCACTGTTTACTAGTCCACTAGGGGAAATCTACCTGATGAAGTTGTTCCCAGTTGGAACACCCACAATGCCATTAATTAATACTAGGATTCAAGTTTACTCCTTGCATCCCCAGACCTGGATACAAAAAGCTGCCAACCTAAACCTTTGGACACAGTAGGACTGACACAGTTTTCTCCCACAGGTTATCCAAAAATTTCCAGTTTTAGTTCATTTCCACATATGGCAGTGAAAGTCTGCACAACAATGTTGGGCAGTGGGGGGAACCTAAGGAGAAAGTTTTATCACAACTGCTAAGATCAGTTCACACATATGAAAGCAAAGGAACAATAATTAGAAATTCCAGGATTCTCCAGTAATTGCAGAAGATGACATGATAGCAACAGATTGTAGAGAAGGAAAGACCTTTCTCCCAGCCGCACTGGAGGTGTATGCTTGGTCACAAGGTAAGAGAAGGCATATGGCTTCTGCTTCTTTGTCCCAAACCACCAATGAATAGGAATGTGAATCTATCCTGATGTGGGTGAGCATGATGAAGAGGGGTAAGATAGGAAAATGACAGGAATTACACGGAAACTACTAGGCCTTTTCACAACAACAGTAAGTATTTAGCCTTTTTTTCCTCAAACTTGCACAGCTGAGGGAAGCACATTCAGCTACCTCATCCTCTTACCTAGACCAGCCAACTGTATCTCATTACCTTTAAAACTGAACTGAACCAAGCTGGAACAGTATTTCCAGCGAAAAGCATTGTTAATACAAAGGCAATTCCATTGCCTAGGAAGATCAGCTACAATGAACTGCCTGTCATACAATGACAGCTAGGTAGGAGTCTGCACTTGGCCACATATCTGTGAAACAGTGTCTCTGACACTCCCACTGCAGCTGTCTTAATGCATGCTCTAAACATGAGACAGTAAGATAACACATTGTATTTATGTCTGTGGGGAAGGAAAAAGGAAGGTCACCTTCCAGAGTAAATAATGGTAAATACTCAGGTGTAGTCATGGGAAGAACACTGCACTACCATTACCCGAGGTGAGCCTTATAGCTTTGGAAACGCTGCCTGATTACACCTGAGAGTTTCTGTGCATCTCTGTGTGAAGAATGCTGCTACTGGATGCATTCAGACATGACACATTAAGCAAGAAAGGAGCTCAGAAATATGCACACAATATAGGATGTCTCCTGGCAAACACATGCATTAATACTCGTAACTTAAGCTTCCGTGGAAGTAGCATGCTAGCTCTTACTTTCAGGTGCTCTGTCCAGTGTGTACCAACACTTAAAGCGACCGGGATTCTGAACCTGGATCTCTTCTAGCTCGGAACGTAACAGGATATCCTTCTCAGTCTGCAGGATAAGGAAAACAATAATTACGCTCTGCATTTAAGTGCAATCCTCAGATGATCACAGAGCATTAGCTTTTCCACAGCCCTGTGAGATGGAACACATTATTCAACTCTATTTCACAGGCTAAAGAGAGCAAACACAAGTTATTTCCATGACTATCCTGTGGCAGAGCTAACAAAAAAGTTCATAACATTCCCAAATCCTGATCACGCAATGCATTTCCCCCTAAAAAATAAAACAAAGGAAAACCTCCAACAGAACACAGAGCCTTGTTCAGGGAACTAGTGGTAGCATAAGAAGAGTAAAGCACTCCTATTACAAAAGCAACTTTAATCACAAAACTAACCATGACTGTTCACAAGTATCTCCCTAGCCCTCCATATTGTGCCATTCAGTCAGGAAACTGCCAGATTCTTCACCTTTGCCACTTCAAGGTCCATCAGCACTGCCGTTTGGGGGTTGCCTGGTTTTTAAACAGGATGTGGAACAAATGACCAGAAGGGTATTGAGCTCTGACTGGAACAATAAAGGCTACCCAGGATACCAAGTTCTGTTCCTCCATGATGCAACATCACTGAAGGACAAAGGAAAGCCTTGTTCCCTTAAGAGCAGCTGCAGTTTGTGAAGGAGGGAAAAGGGTAGAGACTAAAAGTGGTACCATCCTCTGCAGCTTTAGTAATTTGGCATTGAGGACACCACTGTGTCTGTAACTGTGGGAGTAAGGAGGAATGTGCCAGCCACTATTGCTGAGAAGGCGCCTATTTCTGGTTCTGTAGTTGCATGTGTTCCAGAAAAGCTACTACTGGGTCTGACCAATTCAGAGTATGCTGGTCAGAAGCACTGTATGAGCCCATGTACACCGCCATCTGTAATCCAACACAGCTCTTTCAGGAGGGCCAAAATAAATGTGTGTTCTGACAACCTTCAAAAAAAAAAAAAAACCAACCCAAAACCAGCCATATTTTAAGCTATTAAAAATATTAAAAACATCTAGTCTGTAGGCTTTCCTGACTGACCATTTGTCATAACGCTGCTTTATATTTGTGCAGTTATGGAGTACAAAGACTCTTTAAAGCTAAGGACAAATGTTTACACAAGCTGTTGCTAATACGCAGGCAACTATTCCCCAAGTCCTCCCTGCAAGAAGCAACAGGCTCTATATGTCACTGAAGCAGCTCTAGCCCTGTATTAGTCATTCTGAATTACTCATGCCAAATCCTGGTCTTCTTGCCCTGACACTGACTGCACTTTATGCCAACGCCTAGGGCTCAGCAGAAACCAGCTGCTGCAGCATCACCAGCCAGCACCAGAGGGCACCGGCAGGACGCTTAAGGAGCTGCTTTACTGCAGTAAAATACCAGAACAGGGCGCCTGTTTGCACCTGCATCATAGCTTCTGGGTAGGAAAATCTTGGGTTTATAGCTCAGATGTGGCACAAAGGAAATGAGCAATGACAGAGGAGAACCTAAAGAAGATAATAAACCACAGGCAGGCAGTAAGGTTCATCACAAAAAATGGCTCATACTCCAAAATTCATTAAGATGGAGAAATATAAAAGCAAAGGATTAACATCAGAAAAATAATCAGAGAAAGAAGAGGTGCTGCAGTTCAGCAGCACACCACCATTTGGGTTGGCTGGTCACTGAAGCACAGCAGTATGATAAACTTCAAAGAGCAATAGAAACGCATGAAGAACTGACAAAAGGAATGGACATTAAAGGCAACAGGCATGCAGAATCACAACACCCATAGCTGAGGGAGCCAAGTGTTAACTTCAGCTTCACCTAAGGTGTTCTCAAACAGAAAAATTCCACATACAAACCCTGCTGCAAAGCTGGGGAGTTACAACTGCTGAAGGAGACACACGTCCACCTCTTTCATGTTTCCACTCACAAAGACAGCTCTGAAAGCCTGCCCAAAATATTAACAACTTGCACAAAGGAATGCAGAGTTTTGAAACATTTATAAACTGAATTAGAAACAGAAACAGTGAGACATAGGAAAGGAAGCATTAGCTGGGAGGAAAGTGACATTTCTTAGTAACACTAAACCCACAATTCATTACAGTCCCTTTATATGGGAAGCTCCTGACATTTCAGTTCACTTCTCCCCTCAGGGTTTGTATTCTTGCACCAGGCTTTCTCAGCAAGAATTTCATTTGCTGGGTGTACTTCTGTCAGTTAATTAAAACTTTATAAACAGAACAAAGGACAGAATTACCTGGTTAGCAAACAGCAGCTGACAAATGGTAGGGTCGTCTCTGTCTTTTGCAATTGCTCGAATGATCTGCAGCATAGGTGTTATCCCTGAAAAGAAAGGCAGGCCAAAGATGTGAGAATGCAAAGGAGCAAAAGAGGGAGCAAGTGAGCATGTGAGAGAAAATAGGTACAAATACAGCTACCAGCTGCCAGAAGCCATGGATGAATCTTACGTACCAGTCCCACCTGCAATCATCCCCACATACTTCACTGTCTTAGTAACTGGTTCAGCTTTCTTTTCAGGCCGAATAGCAAACGTGCCTGGAGAGAGAAGATGGAAAACATTAAAACACGCAGGACACAGTGCCTGTGATCCCTTCCCAGAATGTTCAGCTAATTGACTCTGTTTCAGCCCTGTCACCCTGTTTTCCCTCCGTAAAGCAGGAGCAGGAAACAGACAAAGGTGAAGATGTCACAAATTAAAACAAATCCTGAAAGATAATCAGTGCCTGCAAGACATGATAACATCAGACACTGACATGGGTTATCACTTATTCCTGCCTATAGCATCAAGTCATCGCTACCTGTATTTCTATTCGTTCATGTCCCAAACCACCAGTGATACTGGTGATACCCAGATTCTGAAAACAGTTCTACACAAAGGAATCAATCTGCTCAGAGTTCATCTGCCCCATGCAGATTATTTTAAGGGAAAACCAAAATATGCAGGGTGTATTTTTGTATATTTATATCCTCTTTTTGAGCTTATGTGCCAGTTTCAGCCAAATATGGCAGTTTGAAATTTCCAAAAATGCTGTATTTGTTGTATTCACACCTCTCTTCATCCAGGATAATATGAACACAACATGCAAACTCTGGAAAAACACTTGTCTGAGTTCTGCTGCTCACAAAGCTGCCAGAAGGTTTTTATGACACATTTGTTGCTGCACTATGCTGAAGTGAGATATTTTATATTGACATAAAAGTACTTCCTACTGATAAAGTTAATTTTCATTTGCGATATTAGCATTGGACAGCACAAATACAAAGTGTTTTTTATCTGTGTATAAACTATGTCCATATAAGCAAGCACACTATTCCCTTATTTGAGAACAGCACAATTAACAAGTACTTCCATAGTCATATAACAATCCCCCTCAAGATGGCTATTGATTTAATTAAGGTATTAGTGATTTCTTTCATGCAGAGATGCTAACAACAGCAAAGAACACTCACATCTAGTGGTAGAGGGCAAGTATACTGAGAGTACCAGCCCAAATAATAAATAGAGCTGACAGCTAACATTCAGCTCCAGCACCATCTGTAATTAAAATGTAGCCAACAGAGATTCTGCTCCTCTGCTCCCATGAGACCCCACCTGGAATACTGCAACCAGCTCTGGAGATCTCAGCATAAGAAAGATGTGGACCTGTTCAAGTGGGTCCAGAGGAGGGCCATAAAAATGATGACAGGAATGGAACACCTCTCCTGTGAGGAAAGGCTGAAAAAGCTGGGGTTGGAGAAGAGAAGGCTCCAGGGAGACTTTACTGCTGTATTTCAGTAGTTAAAGGGGCATATAGGAAAGACGGGGACAGGCTTTTCGGCAGGACCTGTTGTGACAGGACAACGGGTAATGCTTTTAAACTAAAAGAGGTTAGATTTAGACTAAATATAAGGAAAACATTTTTGTTACAGTGAGTGTGATGAGACACTGGCACAGGTTGTCCAGAGAGGTGGTAGATGCCCCATTCCTGGAAACACGGAAGGTCAGGTCGGACAGAACTCTGAGAAATCGGATCTAGTTGAAGATGTCCCTGCTGGACTAGATGATTCTCAAAGGTCCCTGTCAACCCAAACCATTCTATGATTCCATGATGCCATACAGACTTGAACCCAGCTGGAAAAAAATGTGATCAGTATTACTATTGCTTTATAATGATTTTTTTTTCTGCATGGTTTAGTCTGGATTAGTTGTATGTTCCAAGTCAGCCTTACCTTTTCCTTTATAAACAAGTAGGCCACTTGGTCCTCTGAAGTCAATAGTATCCCCTATTTTCAGGCTGTCTAAGTATTGAGACATCTTCCCTCCATCAGGAAACTTCGGATGGATACCCCTAAAGTAGATCTGTTAAAAATAACAACGAAGCAATTTATCTCACAGCTCAAAGATGAGCATTTCCTTCAAATATTTAAGTATCCATACTCCTCATGCACAGAACACAATTACTACATAAAGAAATTACTTTCAATGCAGAATTGCCTGAAAATAAAAGAGAAGCACCGAGTTTTCTGAAAAGAATTAAAATGCCACTCTTGCCCCAGTTTTGATCAGATTGGACACAGACTGGCAATTTCTCCATTGTGTTTCTGTAACATAGAACATACCTCTAAACAATCAACCTCACTTCTGAGAAAGATCCCTGACAGCTCAGTTGCAAAGCGATGTACCCAAACTTCGCTCTTGGGATGCCAACTGTTTGTATCTCAAAGTTAAGAGTAACAAAAAAAGTGCATACCAACTAATTGAATATTCAACCATTCACCAACAGGTATCAGTGGGCATAGTTACATTGCTGGAATCCTGCTGGGGTTTTTTGTTTTAAATCCCATGGATGTCAAATGGTTCAAGCTGAGACTAGCTACATTTTCACAAGACCAGCATCATTTGCATGCATCGAGAGCCACACTGGGAAGAAGGAGTCTCATGAAATGTCACCCTATAGGTCAAAGATTTACATTTTTCCTTTGTCATGTCTTCAACACCACGCTCATTAAGATAAGTAGGTAGTAAAAGACAAATTCATGTCCAGTTTCACAATAAATTAATAAATTATTATTAGTTGTAAAGAAGAAAAAAAACCTTGAGTAAAGTACTAAGAAAATCCAATGCAGATATTCAGGTTTTAAACTTTTGTCAGCTTTAAATGTGTCTGCTTAGTCCAGCTACCAAGAGACAAAACCCAAGTACATTATCACAAGACTCAAAACCACATTCTTGCCAATTAAATCAGTCATTCACTGTGTCTGGATCAGTAACAATAATGATCACCACTCTTAACAATCGTAATGACCATGTTACATTCACTTCAGAAGAAACTGGTAGTTCAGGCCAGGTTAATTCCTTACTTCAGAAGGATCAAAAATGTGTGTACATATCTGCAGGTCTACACAGCTTTTGGAAAACTGCAACATGTAAACACAAAAAATTATGCAGCATTTCATGAGACACACTCACTGCAGAAGTGCTTGCAAAATGCCATATGGATTGTAAGTAACTCCAGATCACTTGCTAAAACAGTGGAAGTCTGCAGTGGTACATACCTGAACAGAAGCCAGCACATCAGACTTCACATAGCACTGCAAGTGTAAAGGTGGGGTCAGAAGCTGCCCAGCCTGGTAAAAGAGCGTGACATTCTCACCTTGACAACAAGATCCACAAAGCCCTTGTCATCATCACTGGAAACTGGAGTGTAAGGTCTCACAACCAGAGCTCCATCAATCCGTGCAGACAGGTGGATATGCTGTCCTGTGTGGAGGGAAGAGAAAAAGCAGTTTGCTTTCAAAAGATTTTTCTTTTGGTGGATGTACTGATTTGGCACAGACTGCAAACTCCATGTCAAAGGTGTCCTAACAACCTTGTTTCAGGGAGCCACTTTTTCCTCTCTCATGTTCCTGGAATGTAGCACCTTGCACATTCAACCATGCACAGATTCTATCTGTAAGTGCAGACAATGCTGCTGCTAATTTTATGTGTCAATCATATCTGTTCTAATGGCTTTTACAGTTCCCAAAGCTCTAACAGTATGTGAGATCTTGCAAAAGATGCGTCATGTCTCTCCCATGCCAGCAAGTAAAAAGGACTCCAAAGGGGAAAACTGTCAAGTTTTGTTCACACTTCTTTATTAACATGTTAGCTATAAACTGTTAAAAGTTTTGTTACAACTGAGTTTATAACTGTACTTACTTTGACCACAGATGGCTCATGTCTAGCAGGAGGTCTTCTAGCCACCATTGCTCAGGCTGCCTAGATATAAGGCACTTTTCTAACTCTGCTATTTCTCCAGCTTAACATCTGAATGCAGTGATCACATTTCAGTATGTCACACACTCACTGAACTCTCTATAAAGTTTCATTTCTCAATGTAGGTGGGCTTTTTTCATCAGAAACATAGACAATCAATTCTTTTGAAAGGGTTTCCTATAAAATTCCAACATCCTGAAGAGACCCAAGTGAAACCTAGGGGAGGATTTGGTCTTTGTTATTTTGTCACCACTATGTCAACAGAACAGACTACCTCTTAAGATAGAATGCAGCTCTCCAAAGATTGTGCAGCTCGTCTGCCTGCTATGGGAACACAAATTGGGGATTTTACTAGTTTGCCAAGGCAGAGGACAAGTAAGGCAAAGCAGTGGGTGAATGAAGATGTGCTACCTGATGACTTGGGAAATAAGCAACCATAGCTCACTTGAAGACATCATGTAAAGGTGATTCAAATAACCCTCTCAGCAAAACCTACACAGATCTGGTACCACCCATGTTTCCTGCTAGGGAAGACCTGAAGGCAGCTGCAGCAGCAGCCTCCCATTCCTCTTCCAGGCTAGAGCCAGCCTCACCACTCCCTCCTCCAGGAAGAGCTCCATGGTGACCACTGCAGACAGTGAATGCAGACAGGCAGGACCACTGCTGGGGCATGTCTCACAACAATTGGTGCAAATCCCAAAAAGGTGCTCTTCCCAAAGGAAAAACATGCCTTAGGCTCTTACTTGTTACAGCTCTACCCCACCCTGACAGGACAGCAGTGGGCAGCCTCCCCATGGGGCCACATACAATCCCACTCTTACTCAGAGTGAGTCACTTTTCCTGTAACACCCCAGCTGGCAGTAGAAACAAAATGCTGGTGCTGTACTAAAGATGCAGAGTGCACACAGTATGTGTCTTACGGCTGCCACGCCTGCTGCTCCCAGGTGCTTTCACCACACTCACCAGCTTTCAGTTTTCCTGGCTTCCCAAGTCTCATCCAGTAAATTACTCCCTCAGTCACTCACAGATTAGACCATGCAGAGGACCTTAGGAAGCATGACTGTGTTGCTCCTAGGACTGTGCAGGGTCAGGGACATGCCTTCTTGAGCTATGCTGAAGTAACTGGCTGATTTGCCCTGACCTTACTAAAACACTGGAGGAAGCCATGGCATGCAGGAGGCCAAATTCACCCCAGATGGCTTCTTTTCTGTTAGCATGCAGGACAAGAACAATTAGAGAGGTGAGATGGCTCACTCCTCAATGTTCATTAAGGGGCAAGGGCAGGAAATTAGCTTTGACCTCATGGCTACTTAGCAGGATCAAGAAAATAATACATCCCAAACAACAGGGAACCTAAACACTACAGACTCTAATGCTGGAAAAGTGCTATACGACTACCAGGTATACGTATACGAAACCAGGTTGCTAAAGCAGAAGTCCCTATTAAACACAAGTGATAATTAAATGTTCCTTACATAAGCAGTAGGAAACAACAGCACTAAGCTATTATGGAAGGCAACATACCACATGGCAAGGCCTAAGGAAACATCTACTGCATGGTGATTAAGAAGTTCCACAAGACTGCCTGCAAATTCAGAAGTGACTAGATCATCTGGTAAACCACATGTGTTACAGGAGAATTTGCAGAGAACATGGCTTCAAGGGATGGAAAGGGACCACTGAGGCCAAGAACCATGGGAATAACACACAATGTAATGTTGAGACTAGAAAAATAAGTAAAGACCAATGTTTGTTTCTACTGTCTTCACAGAAACAAGCTGGATGTACACCCTCTGTAAGTACACAAGAGTTCAGGCCCTGCAGATGACTCACAGCATGAGGATAATCTTGCAAAGCTCTAAATACTAGCTCAAACTATGTGGACAGTACTCAAAATTCAACAGTTCAAAATGCAAGGAAAAAAATCCCTCCAAAATCTCTCAAAATATAACTAACCACATGTGGATTCTCAGGAAGGATAGACAGTACGTACCTAGAGGAAGGCCCAGAACATGATCTATGGAAGGGAGAGCAAATCGGAATCTTCTTGTGTCATGACTGATTTCCTGAAAGAGGAAAATTAACAGAACAGTCAGCTATGCTGCTGGGATTTAATTCTTGTGATTTCACTTGTAAAACCAATGCACTGCTCTGGCTTCCTGCAGGACTGAATATGTGGGGGAGAGCAGCATCCTAACTGAAATTTTTGCATAACACAAATACAAACTCCTCTGAACATGGCAATCCTGCACAGGTCAACTCTTCATTCAAACTCCCTGAAAACTTAATTTTATCTCAAGATATTTTAGAAGCAACACAGAAATAAAAATAGAAATAAAGCAGACAAATGCAAGTACCATTTTGTATATTTACATGTGAATAGCAAAACTCAGTAACATAATCATATGCAGACTGAGACTAAACTATAACTTTCTACATAGTATGAACATTTACACTGTCTTCTGCAAGAAGGCCACTGGACAGAAATTAGTCAGTTCTTCAATTCTCATTTAGGCTTAAATATACATGAGTTCAAGGCCAAAAAATTTTATTTTGACGCATTAAAATCAGATGAATTAACTATTTCAGAAAACTAGTGGCTATCAAGATGATTATGAAGTAGCAACCTGGTCCCCTCTGCCATGCTAAGAGCCTTAAAAATATCTGCCCCATAAAAATGGAATTAATACTTAACTAAAATTTAAAAGAGCCCTCTATTTAGGTAAGTACTTTATTATAAAATTATGACAATTCTTTTACCGGGAAATGTTGTAACTTGAATAAAAGTTTGGTAATGAGTAAATATACGGGATAAGAAATAGCATTTTAAGTTTTATCTCTTAAAAATCAGGTGACATTCATGGGATTGAAAAGGTCAGAAAAAAGAGAAAGAGACAATATACGTCCTAACTCCTCATCCAGTTTCTTTCTTTAAAGCCCTATGGGAAATAATAACCCTTCTAAAGCAAATTTCATAAACATCCTAGAAAATACTGTAGCCCTTTTTTAAGGGAAATGCTAAACAAAGAAGGGAACTGAATGGCAGTCTAAAAAGAGCTTCTCTGTACTTGCATCTATTCAGAAACAGTAACTGCCATTAGTTAGTCCATCTAGACAGCTAAGGTGGACTTAACACTGCTGCTCTCACACTGACCACTGCTGTTTCCGTATGAAGATTTCAGCACCAGCTAGGCCACTTCAAAGCTGGATTTTGCCAATAAATCCTTCATCTTAAGATGCTGTCTTTGCTCAAAGCCCCGTCCAACCTGGCCTTGAATCAGAAGTTTTGAAGATCCGAGTGTTTGCACCAGATTTTTGGCAAGATGTTAGAAGATATTAGCACTTATTGTACCAGGTTGTTATCTTTCAGAACTAACTTCTGTTTCCAGGACACATTTTCCATTCAGGAAAAAAATTACTAACACTCATGAGTCAAATCAAAGTACCACAAAGCAGCAGCATCTGACCTGGCTATGTAAGAGCTGTTCCCAAGATTTAAAAAGAGGCATATCAAAATAACAACAGGGTGAGAAAAAAACCAGTAATTTATTAAAAAATAAAAATCAAGTGAACTGTGAATTCTCTTCTGCTACAAACTGCTACAGCAGAAACCTGCAAGTATCTTGATTCTCAGAGGCATCTGCAGTGCCTCAAGTTTCCCCCCCCTCCTGCAGGTCAGACAGACTGTACCTGCAACCAGGTGCTACAGCTCTCATGAAAAAGTGATGAGTATATAATAATAGCATTGTTGCAGTATGCATGGGAAATAAATTCAGTAATGGCACCCAGCCCAAACTACGGGGAAGCTTTCAATTCCCACAAAACCCAGGATTCAGAATGACAGTAATCCTTTTCTTTGACAAACAGAACAAATGAAAGCCAAACTATCAGCACACTCCCTACACATCAAACAAAGCTCTGTTTCAGTTCTTTTCCGGTAACTTTCTGACTAGTTCATTGATTTAAGAAGTCAATACTACAAATATCTTCAGGTGTGATTTCACATCAGAAAAGCCAAGACTTCTACCTCATGCTTTTGATGGTGAGTTTATCCAAGGGAAATCTGGACTTTTCACCTTTTATGGCTTTGGCCTCCTTCCCTCAAGTTGAGTCCACCCATGAAAGCATCATGACTTCCATCTACAAACCTAGTTGAGGAGCCTTCTCAGAATGGCTTCTACTCTTATCAGAGAGAAAAAGAAGCTGAGACAGCTCAGGTACTGTCAGGACTACAACTTTTAAACATCTTTCTTCCTGTAACACATTAGAATTCACAAATCCAGTAACAGCAATCAATATCAACACAGGTCTGACAACTACTATGCTGAACACTACTGACCACGAAAAAACTGCTTGCTCTGCATGACAGCATAACTCTGCCTTACAGAGAACCCAGCAGCGCAGAGTGCAGGAATTTCTGCTGATGTACCACATGACATGAGACACATGACAGAAACTCCAAGTCTGGTCATTTCTGAAACAGAATTCCCCACTCCATCTTGCTTGGAAAGAAGCTGCTTGCAGACGTGCAGATCTCATTTATACCAGGCAATGAGCATTTATAAACAATTTACTTAAAATGCAAGTATTCACCCTGCTGCAACATCACCCAAGATTTAAGAAGCTACAAGCATTTCACAATACCCACGGAGAGGGCATGCTCAGCACTGTACATACACTTACCTCCTTATCAATCAGCCTCAATGCATATTTCACTTCAGGATCCTGCAGAGTAATTGCAGGACGAGGATTCCTGAAAAACTTCTGGAAGATGGTGTAGATGAGCTTTAATGGGTATGTCATAACCCATCCCAACTGCAGCGATACAGAAAGAGTGTTAGACACATGTGTATAACAAGAGAAAGTTATTTTTTATTTTGATGAGAAAGAATACAGTAGTTTGACATGACAATCTAGCCCCCAGAAAAAACGTGTTTCTTTGTACTAATATGAGAAGGAAGAGGAGGTATTTAAAAATACACCAGCTACTTTAATAGTTTGCTTTATAAGTACTTAGTGTTATTACTCTTACATTGAGGTACTTGGCATACCAGGAGGCCTGCCAAACCTGGAAGCTTGACAGAAGTGAGGCTATCACAGCTCCATGTCCTTGCTAACAATTGGTCCCCACATCCAGCTGTTAGCAAGGCTGAGTATGTATGCCCAGAAGGCACAGACACACATACAGAACACATGCCCAAATATACACGTGACTGGCCACACTGATCAACACAGACATGCTCACACAAACAGCACCAATGGCTGTCATCCTGATCCCCTCCCTGACTGATCATGGACGAAAGACATCCCACAGGCATGTGTACACAGTGAATTCACCAGTAGCTGGCTTAGTCCTCAGAGCCGCTGTCCCCAGACTGCAGTCCCCCCAGTTGCTCACATCTGGGCGTGAGTTGCTCTCGCACAGAATACACAAATCCAGTAACAGCAATCAGTATCAACACAGGTCGGACAACTACTGTGCTGAACACTACTGACCACGAAAAAACTGCTTCACACACCATCACATGCACTGTGGTATCACCCTTCAAGATACACACACACACACCTGACTCTCAGTCCATCTCACCCAGTTACTGGTTAGTCCAGCTTGATCTTTGCTAGCCATAACACACTCATGCTGCGTGCTGGCACCACAGACACACAAGCCTTCTGGCCCACGGTCTGGCTCCAGACACTGGCACTTACAACCTCACAAAGATCCATGCATGCAGAGCAGTATCCCTTCCCCAGGAAAGCAGCTATGGAGCTTAATGAGGACAGGACAGACTATGCTGACAGGCTGCAGGACACAGGCAGGCAAGCCTATTTACAGAGCAGGCCTGTTTACACAGGGTCAGCTCTTTTTGTTCCTTTACCCTTTTATTTTCCTCACATTTGCTCTTCTCCAAAGGCCTCAATCCCTGTCTTTGGTTCCTCCCCTAAACGTCCCACAATCCCCAAACACTCACCCCCTAAATCCCATGCCCCCCTAGCCCTCAAGGGGAGCCAGCCTCCCACTGGTGCGGGCCTCACCCCTGACCCAGGGGGCAACGGCTCCCCCAAACAGTTCTAGGAAGGTCCCCAGCCTGCCAGTGTTTCTTTGTGTGCACCTGTATGAAGGAAAACCTGTATGAGTTGGCTGCTCTCCTGTGATGGACCTGAGAGTAGCTGGGCCAGGGTATCACCCAGGCTCCTCCCACACTGCTGTGTCTCCAATCTCCTTAGTACATGGATATGCAGACATGCTCCTCAACCACATCACTTAACACATGCCACTGCTTTGAGCCTTTTATATCACAGCACCTGGAGGCAACAAGACAGAGCCATGGGCAACAAGGTCTAGTCTGAGACATCCATGCCCATGGCAGCGGGCTGGAACTAGATGATCTTAAGGTCCTTCCTATTCAAAGAAATCACTTCACAGCACAGACCTTTATTGGCGCCAGGAGCATATGGGGGTTCAAACCTCCATACATGTCTCCAAAGCACAGTAAATTTCAGGGGTTTTTTACACTTTACATTCTCATCTTGATATAATTTTATCTAAAGCATCCACACACACAATTTGGTAAGTTATAGAACTGTAGTCCTCTTATCCTACTGGACACTTAAGTTAGGGCTACAGTGGCAGTCTATTGATCACCTTTTAGCTTTCAACTGCTAATACCTGGAGCTACACGCTTAATTCTTTGCTCAAATTGTTATCATTAGGGATGTCCCTGCTTAGAAGCAATTTACAGACCAGATGCAAGCCATCTACAGGCCCAAATTCTAATGTATTGTTTATCATGCCTCACCAAAAGGACAGATTCCCACCCTCAGATGGCCGCCCTGTTAAGAAAGCATTCACATTTAGGTGCTAAGTCATACTCATGCTAAAAAGTAAAGTTATTTCAGCTAAGGTTTCATGTCTTGGTCTCATTTCCGACCAAAGCCATTCTATGATTCAATGTTTGCACAGTCTGCTGCAGGGATGAGCTTCACCCCAGGGGGTAAAGCCCCACAAGATGGGAACAGGTTATGCCATCACACCACCATTTCCATGCCCAACACCATGCACAGGTTACCTAGCTGGGAGAGACTGAGTGACCACACCAGCCAAGGAAAGCACAGAAGAGACCACAACACTGCAACTACAGCTTTGTGGACAAGATTGATGTAAGATGTCACCTTCTCACCCAGTACCAGACACCTCAACCACTTGGTGGGTCTACAGGGCTGAAAACGGGTCACCCACAGGCTGTAAGTGCAAAGCCTGCCACAACCATGCTCAGCTACAAGCCTGTGCCTTTGTTTCAGTTTCCAGTGCCTGTTCCCAAGGGCATGTTCTGCCAGATTAGATAAGCACTGTAATAACCTACAAAATCACCTGTGTAGGTAGATGTGGTCCTAACTTAGAACTGGAAAATAAACTGATTAACTACTTACAAAAATCCTCACCAATTCCATAATTTGTTATTCAATGATTTAACAGAGAAGAAAGGAAAAGCACAACCATGGGAAGGAAGGCGAGGAGCAAAGTACTTAGACTGCATACAGTGCACATCTTTGTCCTGCCTGGTAAACTTTTATTTTCGTTTTCAAGTGACCTGACCAGTATTTTAGAACCTCATCTCTGAGTGTGACAGTTCTCAGGAGGCTATAAACACTCCAACATTATTATTACCAAACTGTGGCAAATGTAAAATGTAAAAAGGGATGTTATATAAGCTCTCTCTTCTTAAAATGCTGCTGTACATGTTTAAAATATATCAACATTTGGTACAGCTTGAAGACACACCACGCCGTGCACACACACACTGCCTTTTTCACTTTTATTTGAAAATACTGAAACAGCTCCACAAAGGTTGTTCCTGAAGAAGCTGGATATATAGGAATGTTATTCCTTAATTCTACAGATCCACCATATTACTGTAGCTCCAGGTAGAACTTTGAATCCAAAAAAAAGGGGGGAGGGAAGTTAAGAAAATGACAGAGCAGCAGATAAACTCCTGATGAGAATTGGAACAGATGCACAAGACCTGTTGGAGACAGCAAGCTGGATCCACAACAAATGATGCTTCAAAAAAAAAAGTATTAATGTTAAAATAAACTATCCTCATTTACAGCTGCTGCCATCTAAAATGGACCCAAGAAGCACAGCTGTGGTCTAGCAAAACTGACAATCACTGAATTAAAAAAACTTAGGCTTGGCCCAACTCCAACACTAATGTATGCCAGTAACAGCTGATCAGGAAAGCAGAAGAGCAGCTTCAAAATATTACCTCTACATCAGCTTCTTCACCTGTGTGCAGAGATAAGTGCTTTTCCCATCTTCACAAATATTTTTGGGTCATCAGCTGTTATGTGAAAGCTACCACAGCTGTTCAGTAAATGACATTAACACACTCTTCGCCCACATAAGCATCATCATCACTTTTTGAAGCAATACACTATAACCAAGTCTACTGGTACAGAATGAAGTTTAATGTTGACAAATACCTTTAGCACAGTGTTAGCCTTGTGGAAGGCAATTTGTTATTTATGGTCAATTAATGCAAAAGCCTAATGGCGTTTAGCCTGTAAAGAATCAGCAAACCAGTTAATTCAGGTAGCTATTTTAGTTCCTTACTCAGGAAGTATCAACTGATGGGCAGAAAAAAGGGGAAGAACTGAAGGCTGAATGATTACAAATAGTTATCTGTGCCAAGAAATACATTCTTGGGGTTAAAACTGATCTATATACTCTTATCACAGAGTGTATCAAGACATTCATGATGATACTGCATTGCAATCATGGAAGCTGCACCAGATCTAGAGCAGCAGCAGGAACCACTGGCTGACTACAAGGCCAGGAATCACTAAATAAAGATTTGGTGACTCACAGTTTCCAGTTGCACAAATCTTTGCTAACAGAGATCACAAAATCAGTAATAGAGCAGGAATTTTTATTAATGGAAACAGACCTTTGCAGTATAACAAAAAAGGCCTTGAGAAAAAAGCCACAGCACTGAGATTGACAGACCCTTCCACTAAGGCACTGTGAGCAAGACACAGCTAAATATGCAAGCTTATGTCAGGACGCTCCATTACCCAACTGCTCTACAAACACACAAACCTAATGCTGCTTTGGCAAAGCTACTCTTGTATTCTCAGCTCCACTTCTTCATTTAGACCCTACTTTTAAGCGATTTTCACAGAATCATTAGGGTTGGAAGTGACCTTTAGAGATCACCCAGTCCAGCCCCCTTGCCAAGGCAGGGCCACACAGAGCAGTTTATTTAGTTCTAGTTTTTCAGCTAAACACTCTTCCCATCTGCCTTAGAAAATGATGAGAGGATTAAGGGACAAGCATTTCTTCTGCAGCTTTAGAATCTGCCTCATCCTTTTCTGTTCCAAGTAACCTAGTCACCAACCGTACCCAAACTAGCACATGTTGTGTCCAGCTCTGTCCTGCTCCTCTCACAAACCCAGAGCCAGAAACGTTTGAGCTGATGCATCAGAGGAAAGACACGGCATATAAGGCTGCATCAGGAAGAGGGTAATGACGTAGATGAGGCCCTTAGTGACATGTTTTCACAGTAAACTTGGCAGTCCTGGGTAACGGTTGGCCATGACGCCCTTAAAGGTCGTTTCCAACCTAGCTGATCCTATGATGCGTGTGCTACAGTTAACAGCACCGCAAATCCACAGCTCGGCAGACATGATCCCCAAAGACATCTCCACTACAGCAGCAACAGCTAGTGTTGGGGCTTTAAAATGATTCGGAGAACGGAACGGAGAGTAGCCGCACACACCACAGCACACACCACAGCTCGCACACACAAAGGGTGCACACATCGGAACACGGCTCCCAGCCCACGCCAGCCTTGAGGAGGTCCTAGGGCCACCGCATCGCGGCCGGACGCACGGCAGCGGAGGCAGCAAAGGCCTGGGGTACCCTGTCACACCGCCCAGCGGCGCCCGCTCTGCTCCGGCAATAACACAGCCCGCCCCGCAGCCATGAAGATCCAGCGATGAGGCCGAGCCGCGCCTCGCCTCTCCCCCGCGGGCAAGGCCTCGGGGCCTGAACACAGCTCGCTCGGGATCCTCGGCGTGAGGAGCGGGGCAGGACACAGTGCCCCGCAGCCACAGGTCCCTCCGCCGCACACCACCCCGGCCCGCACAAGGCTCACTCACCGTGCTGAGCGGCGACCCCATCGCTGCCCCCTGCTACCCGCGACAGCACCGCTCCCCGCCCCGCGGCGGCGCGCAACGCCCCACCAATCACCGCCGTCACCATACCGCCCCCTGCTGGCCGCCTCCGGACCCGCGCCGTGCGGCCGCCAGGGGGAAGCCGCTGCACGCTGAGGTGCCAGGGTCAGCGGCCGCCGCAGGCGGGGCCGGAGGTGTGGGCTCGAAACACAGAGGAAGGGCCCCCCGGCCGGCGGACAGGCGGAGGGGCCGGCTTCCTGCTGCGGAGGCGGGGGAAGTACGGAGCGGGGGGGGGAGGGGGAGAGCCGCTGCTGCCATTGTTTCTGCTGGTGCTCCTCTGGCTGGTAGCTGTGGAGAGAATCGCGGGCTCCGGTCCCCAGCCCCTGAGGCGGCGCTGCGGATGGCCAGGAACGTTTATATGGTAGTCTCTGTTTCCCATGCTGTGCGAGCATGCGCCGCGCAGTGTTTATTAGTGCCACCTGACCCGTCTGTGTTACCACTCCTCATGCATAACGTCCTTTTGCCTTTTATTAACTGCATAAATAATAATGGGGAAACCAAGGGTAATGAAATTACAGTACCTTCCTTTTCTCACCAGCAATCGAAGCCCCTGCTATTTTGTGGAGGTAGAAAAAGAGGGTAAGGTAAATATGTCAGCACCACAGTTCATTATTATATCAAATAAATTTCTCAAGCCTTAACTTCCTGCACTTGTACTGCTTCAGAGCTTGCACCTGCATGCAACACAGAGTTGTAGGAGAAAGGAGAAAGGTGCTCTGGGTGCCAGGGTGCCCTGCACTGGCAACGGCAATTCCAAATCCTGCTGCAAATCTACTCCATCTCATCTAGGCCACTGACAGCCAACGGCCTGATTCATTAATTGCCCTTGTGGCCAGGAACTACAATAGTATCCTGGCATGCACTGGGAGGAGTGTGGCAGTAGGTCGAGGGAGCTGATCCTCCCTCTGTACTTGACCCTGGTGATGCCACATCTGGAGTGCTGTGTCCAGTGCTGGGCGCCTCAGTACAAGAAAGACAAGGAGCTACTGAAGAGGGTCCAGTGGAGGACCACAAGGATGATCAGGGGTCTGGAGCATCTGAGGAGAGATTGTGGAAGCTGGGCCTGCTCAGTCTAGAGAAGAGCAGACTGAGAGAGGATCTCATTAGTTCAGATCAATATCTCAAAGGAGATGGTGCCAGACTGTCTTCAGTGGTGCCCAGCAACAGGACGAGGAGCAATGGCCATTAACTAAAACACAGGAAGTTTCACATCAACATGGGGAAGAACTTCCCTGCACTGAGGGTGGCAGAGCACTGAGCAGGCTGCCCAGGGGCTTGTGGAGTCTCCCTCTCTGGGGACATTCAAAACCCTCCTGGGCACGTTCCTATGTAACCTGCTCTGGGTGGCCCTGCCTTGGCAGAGGGTTGGACTGGATGATCTCCAGAGGTCACTTCCAACCCTAATGATCCTGTTATTCTGTAATTAATGGTGGCGTTTATTGAAAAAACACAAGAACTGAGCTGTGCAACAAGACAAGATGTTTCAGCTATACCACCTAAAATTCTGGTTTACATTGATGCATACAAATTAATGATTAATAAGCAAACGTGCTAAATGTGAAATGCTTCAAAACTCTGTAATTAAGATGTCTTTACTTGCAGTAGAGAGGCCGTGATGATTCCTAAACACAATTCCTCCTTACAAAATCACTGCCTCGCAGTCCTGACATTAAGACTAAAAAAAAAACCCCACCAATAAAACAATCCTGCCTTAGCGCCTCTGCTCACACAGGGGTACTGAGCCACCTGTACCTCCAAGCAATTGCTTTCCCCTATCCTGTGGGGTTACGGACTGTGCAGAAAGCTTGTCTGGCTGTGGGAACACTCGTAAGTCAGCCATGGTTTACGTATTAAACCTTGGAATCAGCACTGGCAAATAAGGGAAGGTTAACAGACTAATCTAAAGGTACGCAAGTCAAATCACTGCACAGTCCAGCTGAAGACATTTAGCTGCAGGAATGGAATTTTTCTTCCTGGCATTTCTATGACAAAAACACGCCTGGCTATGTAATCCTTTTAGTTTTCGTGTTGAAGACAGCTGCTGCACCAGAAAGTCTTGAGTAAACAAAGGGATTATAACACCACTGTCACTTAGGGAAGGGTGGAGTCCTCATGTTCCCGGTCCCTGCTCCCAGTGAGCTCTGACCTGGCGTGATTCCCACTAACCAGCCCAGGCCCATCTCTGCACTGCTTTTCAGTATTGGTCAGTTTGGGGAGACTCAGAGGCAACAGCTAAAGCTCCCATAGGGATGTCTAGCAAACTCAAGTGTCTCACATACTTTCCTTTTCCCTATATCCACACATAAAACATGACCCAAAGGCGTGTTCAGGCTTCTCTGAGAAAAGGACTGAGCCTGCTACAGATCTGCACTGTATTTGTTCTAGCTGCCAGCTTTTACTCAGTCTTCCTGAGTGAGCCTGTCCAGCCCTTTGTGCATGTGTAAGCTCTCTTGGCTGCTTTGGTCTGGAAGCATGCAGAGCACAGTGTTCTCACTCACCCTCTCTTGATCCACCAAGGATGTCTAAATTAATGCTGAATGAGCCCCTTCCCTCTTCAGGGAAGTTTAGGCACCTGACCAGAGGTGAAAAAACCAGCACCTATCCACTGGCTACCTTGGTCGGAAAAGTGCAATACTTACGGCAGAAACACACATAGATGCCTACATGCTTTAGAAACAAGTCTTATTCACAGGGTTTCCTTGATCCTTGATCTTAGTATAGGTCGGCATCTAATGCTTGAGGTGGCAGTTTTGTCAGGCAGAGCATCTTCCACAAGTCTATTGCCCTATTTCTTTGGAAATGCTGTTCACATGTGAGTGAGAGTGCTAACTAAATACTCTCCCCTTTCCCTTGTGCCAGACAAGAAGAACAGCGAGCAGGCAAAACCCGATCTCAGCTCCTGCACAGCAAACAGTGCCCCCAGTTTAACAAAGCACTGCTTGATCTCAGTAGAGAAAGCCAACCCATGGTGTTAGCAAGGTCGCTCGCTGGACACTCAGGTTTTCTTACTGCCTGTGTTAGACCTGGGAATGACCCAGATTCTGCACCAATCTCATTTGCCCTTGATCAGTGCTTCATTTCTGTTGGTAGTGTTTACACCATTTTACACCCTTTGGGATCCTTCAGTTTTCCTTAGCTCAACATCTAAATCATAGGATAGAAGTTTTACAAGAGGTTTAAGTACATGGTTATGAAATTACTAGTGATGCTACTGATCTGACCTGTAATTTTATAAAGATTAACTGAAAATTGCTGACTCCAGTGATGCTGCTGCTTGTAAATGGAAATTCCCTGGGCTCCCATCAGGATTCCTTCCGCTAGTGTGAATAAAGGAGTTGCAACTTTCTTACAGATAGAGCATGCCAATTGGCTTTTGTATATTAAATTAAAGCCTAGAGAAATAACTCCTGCATGCAGGAGCTGTATTTTTTCTCCTTGCTTACCCAGAACTGCAATACTAACAAAACAAGGTAAAGAAAATTTCAGTTAAAATTAGGGATATTCAGTTTTGAGGTACATAAGTATCCCCTAACAATGTAAGAAGGAATCTTCACTTTTAAGTGTTTTAAGTGAGCTACCTGTGTGTTTTGTCCACTGTACGTTTCCATGTGTCAGGTATCTCCACTACTGAGAGCTTTGTTTGGCTCTAATATGATTGTTTGAAGGCTAAATGGACCAGAAGTACACAACCATTTCTATAACTGGTGGCCTAATATCAAACCATTTTGGCTTCTGTATATGCATATATACAGTTTAAATCTAAAGCTATGGTTTTCTGAAATTAATAGCTATGAAGAATAAAATTTTAAAATTATAAAGCAAAAAAAACATTCAACCACCTGAAGCTTAGTTTAGCCACATGATGAATGCATGCATCCTTGGACAGATACTGGAGTGGATACCTCCACTTGCCAGCACCTGCCAGCACTTGCTTCCAGTGGTACATGCAGAGTGCTGCCTTTATATAATATTTCCTGATTATAATACCTCCTAATATTTACAAGGTTGTAATTATCAATTTAAGCTGTAAATAAACAAGCATAAATTGTTTATGTTTTTCTTCCCCACATGTAATTTTTTTGACCTCTGTTTATTATCATCTTCCCTTTTACTGTCAAATAATAACTGTAGAACAGCAAGTTGAGAATGACCTTGTCCATCTCAGTCAAGGCTTTCAGACTTGCAGTATTTATTTCAGGGCCAAAATTCTTCTAGCCATCTAAAAATCTGCTAACAAATAATGCAGGCACAATGTTGTGACTCATGTCTGAAGTTCATACGAGGATCTCAAAACTGTATCTGAAAACCCAGGTGGAGAAGGTGGTGGTCACCATGTGTCTCTCTGCCATCACCTTCTGTTTTCCTTACCATACTGATTGCCTGCAGCGATAAGATGAAACAGGAGACTGGTAGTGGTGGCTCTGACTTCCTGGTTTGAGCATGCCTACACGGAGGGAGGCGTCAGATGTCGTTTTGTCCTTACACTCTATGTCTTACTGTGGGGTTTGGCACCTCCTGCCTCTCCCTTGCATTCCTGAGCTGCCTGTCAGTCTGAGTGACAGTCCTCAGCTAGCAAACACAGTATAAAAGGGAGACAGCTCTATGCTTTGGACTGCCAGGAGGATTTCTGAGCTTCCAGTTGTCTTATACCTTTTCAGTGGATTTGCTGAGAGAATTACTCATTCCTGTCATGGCTAATGGGTAAGAGAAAATCATACTAATGCTTCTCTAACGCGAAGGGCAGTGGGGATGAGTTATATTGTTCTGGTAGACGCATAAAAGGGAGTTACATGAAATGCAGCACAGCAATAACCCCACTTCCTGTTTCCATTCTATTTCACTAACTCAGCTTAGGAAATGGGAGAGACAAGTGATACATAAGCTGCTTTAGCTAAAATAAGTTCATGCTGAGACCAGATTTTGCTTAAACATAGCTGATAACATAGAACTGGTTCTCCAAACATTACTGTGCCTTCCCAGGACTCTGACAAAGTGTTTGCCCAGTAGCCACCTACCCTTATTTTGTCCACAGACAACATTTTTCTTCCTACTTACAAAATCTGTCTTATTTGTCCTTTGCTATTTCATCTACCAGCTTTAAACTAACAAAAATATCACTAGACTCAGGTAAAAGACATATACACTGGCATAAGAGGAAAATCAAGATAATTGTTTATATCTTCTATTAACCATATAAGCTGACGCATGTATTTCACAACATTTGAACCATTTTTTTTTTAAATGGTTGGGAGCTTCTTGTAAATGGTTGCTCACCAGGCTTTTCAAATGCTTTTCTTCTCTATGCCACGATTAAAGGCTTTTTAAAATTGGATGATGTTCAAAGAATTGCTGAAGGTAAATTCACTTTAGAGATGTTCAATCAAACTTTCTTTGCAGGGCTTCATCTGACCCATTTGCAAGACATGTTTTTCTTGCTTTGACGCTGTTGACTTGCTCACATGATTTGCCAATGACCTTTTAATTCTCTTCATGTCTTGAGTCATTTCTAATTTATAGCAATAAAAGACTTCTTGGGGCATTGTTTTGCGTAGAATGAAGGTTTCATAGAAGAAAATAACTTGGACAAAACAGACACGCCATGTGAATGTTTCACTCAAAAGCTGCAACAAAATGGAGATGTTAGATTCTTTTGCTCTAGCCACATTGCTGGTGCATTGGAGTTACCTTTGCAAAGAGCCTCCCCAGAAAGTTTTCTCATCTCTTACAAGTGTAGACTTAGTGTTCTTCTTGTGTGGTTTGTGCACGTAAGCACATCTAAGCAAGACTTCAAGTGGATAAAATCCAATTGGACAGACTTCTTGGAAAGAAATAATTTATCCCCGTGAAAGCACAGATCTAACAACTGAGAGGTTTCAACACAGGGGAAGGATTGAGAATTAGTGATAAAAATCTCTAGTTTGAGTCATACATGTAATCGTATGGAAGAGCAGAGAGTAAATACACAATACTCTTTCCCAAGAAGATCTTACCTAAATGCTGTGTGTCATGGATTTGCATGAAGGTGTTTGGCTGCTTCTGTTTGAAGTTCTTTCACCTCATACATGTAAGGTAAGTTTATGGACATTTTTAAAAGAAGTACTGTCCATAAATAGTTTTTACAAGATGACTATGTAACCCACTGAATGAGTTGTTTGCTTTGTCAGGGATATAATTTTCTTTATTTCAGTCTGAAGTTACAATGTGTGCAGGATCTCTGCTCTGGGAACTAAAGGGGCAACAAAAAGGAGAGGAAAAGTTCATTATGATAGTCTGATAGCACCCAGTAGAGAAGTAGGAGAGAAAAGGCTTTCATTTTATAATATTAAGTGACTATAGATTTGGGACACATTTTCTGAATGCAGGAATACATTTAGTAGAAGTATATTTATTAAACAAATATGAGGCTGGAAATCTGTCCAGTATCTGAAGGGGGCCTATAGGGATGCTGGGAAGGGGCTCTTCGTTAGGAACTCTAGTGACAGGACAAGGGGTAATGGGTTAAAGCTTAAACAAGGAAGGTTTAGATTGGATATGAGGAAGAAATTCTTTACTGTTAAGGTGGTGAGACACTGGAATGGGTTGCCCAACGAAGTTGTGAATGCTCTATCCCTGGTGGTGTTCAAGGCCAGGTTGGACGAAGCCTTGGGAGGCATGGTTTAGTGTGGGATGTCCCTGTTTATGGCAGGGGGGTTGGAACTGGATGATCTTAAGGTCCTTTCCAACCCTAACTACTCTATGATTCTAAGATGCATCGTTATTCACAAAATACATTTTAATTTATGGTAGGAGTAACTGTAGGACCTGGATTCAGTTTCTCCAAAGTTAGTAAAAGTAAATTGAGAGATGTCCCAAGTCGTTGTTGTCTTTTCAGAGAGTCAAATGGAGAGGAAAGAGTTACTTTTAAATATCAGAAGCAAAGAAGCCCATAGAAGGGGGATTGGAACTAGATGAGCTTAAGGTCCTTTCCAAGCCTAACTATTCTAGGATTTTAGTAAACTAAAGTTTGAAGTAGAGACTTCTGAAAACCTGTATCTAAAGCATTTATTGAAAATGTTTATTTTGTTATTATCAGGACAACAGTAAATATTGGGATGTTTCATGTTTGTTCAGGGGGCCGAAAAAAACCTATTTAGAATAGTTTGTACTTCTAACAAAATGCAGAGGAATAACATGGATCAGTTGAAGACAGGATGTTATTGTGTTGTAATTTTATGTCTTAGACAAGGGAAGAGGTCATAGCAAAGAGAGAAGCATAGATGCTGAAAGGTTTAAGACACTAGATTGGAAACTCTCCTGTCTGACTTGTGGAGTTGTGTGAGCAATCATGCTAACTTTCTGGGTGTGTCAGAGGCTTAGGAGAAGGGTGTGACCCACAAAGCGGATGGCAAGGAGAGCAAGTTTGACCATGGTGAGAAAGTCAGATATTCATGTCTGCATGCCTGTGTTTTAGTACAGCCGAACCTGTGGCAAACCAGATGGAGTCTTTTTCAGAAATTGCAAGGTGTGGTTGTGGTTTGAATGTCAGCCCTTACTCTAAAACTCGATGAACTTGCCTTTATGTACTTGTTGATGACGGGGATAGAAGTGGTTCATACTCATCCTGTGTTACCAAGACTGCTGGACTGTAGATCTTGGAGTGTTGAGACCAGCAGTGTGGCGAGTTCTTTGGATATTCTCTTGGCCAGGAGGTTCAACTTAAAACTGGAAGAAACAAACTTCCCTTCACTATGCCAGAAGTAATCTTTGTATTTTAACTTTAAAATTAATCAGCTATAATGCTTTAGCTAGATGATCCCTGTAATATAACTGAAGGCAAGCCCTTGTCAGTGAGGCCGCCCTTTGTATGTGTGTCCTTCAGTCACACTGAAAGGCTGTATTGGTGGTGTCACTTTTTTCCGAAAAGGATAGATTGAGAAGTTGTCAGTTTTATTAATTTATTTCTAGTTTGTGTTCTTTCAAAACTTAAGGACTTGCCTGGCTTATAAATTGAGCTCTGTTAGTATCAAATTATTATTTTGAAACTCAGGGTTGGAAATGGAAGGGACTACAGGTAGTATTGTACAGCAGTGTTTTCAAAGCTTGTTCCTGAATGTGTGTGTTATAAACATGTTTTCCATCTTTCACTTTTCATAAAAAGTAGAGAAAATAAGTAATTGTGCAGCTATATTGATTTTATTGCTTTATTTACTTGTTTTAGATTTTGTTTCTAGTTATAGCACTATCAGCAGTCAACTCTTTTCAGTGAAGATGTGTTTCCAGTGTTTGCCCACTACTTCTGCAAGGCTCGTGCTCTTAAATCTTAGTTCAACAGTGAAAGTGCAGCTAACACATTCTATTTTACTCTTGAATCCAAAAATAATGCAGAATGTCTTCCAGTCTAGACCACAGGTTGTATCCTGTTAACTCCTATTTACTTACTACAGCTGCAACTGTTAGTAAAGTGCTTTCTGTGAGAAGCTGTGCTGGATTCTGGTTGTTCTGGATCACAGTTCGAGTTCGGCAGGTCTCATTTCTGTTAGATCAGTACCGTTGCACTAAATATTGTTTTACCTCTTTGTACTGCCCGACGCTACGTAAACTAATTTTTTGATTCTTCCATGCTTGCTTTTTCTTTGTGGCTTTGGTATGCTTTCAGGCAATTTATGACATGATTAAGATTTTATTAATTCATATTCTCTGCATTAGCTCAGCATGTGAGTACGTTTGCTTCAGTGCAGTGTTCCATTAGAAGCTTGGAGTTCAGTGCATTGGTTCCTACTTCTGCAATTGCATTATTAATTTCTTAATTTTTCAGTTTGGAGCTTGTATCATGCATTTCTCTTTCTGGTCCCAGAACATTTTCGTGATGTGTGTACTGTTAAGTAATAAGCTTCTGGGTTGAAACTGAAGTACTATTTTTAATCATAAAAGGTATAAATGGTTTGAGACCCAGTTACTTGAGGGAGCAAGCTGGGTGCAGTGGAATCATTAGACCTCTTTTGCTATAAATGGGAGGAAGCAGTGGATAGACTGCTTTCTGAAAAGGCTTCTCAAATTGAAATTAATTTTTTTTCTTGTAGCATATCCCAATTTGGCTGATCTCTTGAGTGTAGTGAAAGCTCCATCTCCATATTTTACTGTAGGTAGGTGAATGTTCTGGATGGCAGTCTAGGTGTAATTTGTTTCCTTAGAGCTCAAGTTTTTAAGATTGTTAACTGGAAAATGGAGCTTGGGTTCTTATTAGATATACCTAAAATTGCAGTGATATCTCATTGTAGTAACTTTGTCACTGCTTCATGGTAAAACATTTTGCATGTTAGAGCATCTCCTACAGCAGGCATCCTAACTTAAGTTAATGTTTGGCCTTGACTGTCTTAAAACTGCCTGCCCTTCCAGTTTTTGAAGCTATTGGCCAGTATCTGTTCATTTGACTGAATTAGAGATCTCAAAGATACTCAGCATTTATAAATTTTGTGAATATTGGTAACTCAGTAGCAGAGGGAGACCTGATGTAGTGGATTTTTATCTCCAGGCTTATCACTGATACTTCGGTTTACCTGCCAGCTGGCCACTTGACATGCATGTAGTTCCAGAGTAACTACATTGCTGTGTTGCCTTTGACCAATAAATGCATGGGACAAATGAGGAACACTAGATAATGTTGAGACTTGGAACCAGAGACAGGTAGCTGGGTGAAATGCAGAGAAAGGTGGTCACAGAAGACCTGGGAGGAGTTAGGATTTTTGCATGGGATGAGGTAGAAGAGGTATAGGAACCTGTGCATTATTAATTTTACTGCTCACAAAATCGCTTTAATGTTAGCACTTGGAAAGCTTCATTATATGCTTGTTCCTCTTTTTTAGTTTCATTTTCTCTGTCTTGCCTAGCCGGTTTAAAACTGGTTCTGTGGCTTACCTTGAAACTCTGCTTCTGTGCTGCACAGGACAGCTCTTGTAGTTTCAGAAAGTAGTTACTGAAATTGAGTTAGCAATGATGTATTTCCCTAATCCTGCAAATAAACTTGTGGCTGATTAAAGCAAAAAGTGCATACACAGATGCTTACAAAACTCAGAAGTGAATATGTCCACTACTAAAATTCTGTGTAAAGTTGACATTTTGGACTTGCAGAGTTATGGAAATATCTGGGTGTCTGCCCATGCATTTTACAGTGCTATGCAAGGTGCAGGTGTTTTGTGTTTAGGAATGGTGGTAATTACCTCTGCTACCACTTTGACTAAGCCTTAGTTTTAGATCCTGAATTCTGCTTAATCTAATTTAAAGTTTTAATTATGATCATCTGGTATAAGTATTGAATTACATTGGTGTACTTCCTAAAGAACTGAAATAATGAGGAAGGAAAAAGTCTGGGTTTTGTTTTGTTTTACTAGATTTAAATGAGTCTTAAGATTGAATCTTAACATAGGCCTCTTTCCCTAGATTTACCTTGAGAGGCTAAAAATTATCAAAGTTAAAACTATGTTTAAAATGAGATATGAACATGGGCTGGTTAGCATTTAAGACCAGTTTTTAATATTCAGTGGCTTTTTTAAAATATCAAAAGTATTTACAAGTATTCATAGTATAAATAAAACCCAAATGTAGCGTATTCAGTAAATAAAGATTAGATCATAAGGAATGCAGTATTAATTTATTAGTATCATAAGTATTTAATATTAGTTAATATTTGTTAATAATCTAAATTGGGGAGCAAAATGTTAAGGCACGATGCAGGCAGGCTGTTTCACTCACAACTTGCTCTTCCTGTAGACAGTGGTTCTGTCCTCACATCATGTTTTTTTCTTGCGCTGTCTTTTTACTCATCTGATTCCTCAGTGAAATTATTCACCTCACCAACTCACTCACTAACTTCCTGCTAACCTGGTGGGAAGATAATATAACCAAAGGAAAGTGAACTTTCAAAGCTTTAGTGAATAGGTTTGGTTTATGGGTGGGTCAGGGAAACATCAGGAGATCAAAGAAGGTTGGAGTGGTGCAGCCGGGTAAGGGAGTGCATGGACCAGTCACAGGGCTCACTGGTGCTGAGCTGTCATGTTGAGCTGCACCTGTACATTTGGACTTCTTTAGACTTTGCCACTTTTTAAATATTGTGCTGTGATAGTCTGTCTTTCTCTCTTCTGAACAAGACTTTTTTTCTTTTTAATTTTCTTGAGTATGTGAGACATGGTGGTGTTGAATTATCTGGAGTGCAAGTCAAATTGTTGTTGTTAATAAGCCTGATGAACAAATGAGCCTTCTGTGATTATCTCCTTTCATATATGTAAAATTATCTTCTGTTCCTAAGTGCTTACTGAGAATTCCTGGACCTTTATATTTGGAAATTGATTACTCTGTTGTTGCAAGGGAGGGTATTTAGATTTTTTCAGTGAAGACTGTTTCCATAAGCTACAATCCTAAATTATATATGAATATAAAATTTATAGAATCTTAATATTTTTATAAATTTTTTTGTAGTTCTCCTTAACAGAAGCAGATCCTCCAAAATTTGCTGTCTGACCATTTCTGACGTACAGCTCTGAAATAATCCCTTGCCTACAGTCTTTGAATTTCTGTATATGTTACCTTTGATAAGCATGACAGAAAACCCCTCTGATAGTGTGTAGGTGATTCTTACGGGTGTTAAGACTAATGTTGGTGGTATGTATAATGCTATTAATGAACATATTAGACAAAAAGTGCCATGAAAGTATGAAGTCCACTTTCAGTTAGTCCTAGCTGCGCGTTTTACAGTCTAAAGAAGAGAACAAGGTCTTGCAAAACTGTTACAAGAAGGAAGAGCATAATGTGACTGTTTAAGCATTTTAATGGCAGAGATAATGTCAGTAGAATAAATTCATGCTGTGTTACTACATACCTTAATTTTTCTAAGGCTTTTTTCTCTTTACTGCATTATTCTTCTGCAAGTAGGGTAACTGTAGCAGTTTCATGTATGATGTGCAAAATACAGTGGGTTAGAGAAACCAAATGCTTGTTCAGAAATACACGTGAAGTATTATAGAACAGTTTAATACTTAAAATTCAATATTCTGGTAAAGTTTTCAGGGTAAACATTTTTAGTATTTCATACAAGCTGATGATAGAGACTTCCCTTTTACTAAGCTCAAGTTTCCTCTTCTGTTTGGTTGCATAAAAATGAGGTAGTTAAGTATGGTCTGATGTTTTTCACTTTTCAGAAAGATGAAGGTAGTGATGCTAGCTTGAGTGATAGCCACGTATCTCCTCCTGCCAAACGTACCTCAAAACATGCTGATCCTGTGTGCAAAGACAAATCAAAATCACGCAGTACTGGGCAGCGAGAGGAATGGAGCATCTCAACTGGACAGTCCAGGTAACTTGGAGCCAAAAGAAAAATGAAGTCTTACCCATTTTTCCTGTATTGTCAACCTGCTTACGCAATTTCTGCACTGAGCTGCAGCTCATGCTCTTGAGTGTACTTTTGAAGTGTGTTATTTTCATACAATTTTCTTTTAGTGGAAAAATCCTCTGGAATGTGGTTTACATCAGTCCCCTTTTCTTTGTGTTTTCTTTCTATGTGTATTTGTGCAAAAGCGGAAAGTAATTTTGAGATGCAGTCTGAATTCTGGTTTCTTCATACATACAAATTTAGTGACTTAATTGGTATTTTTATGTGCTCAAGCTATAAGAAGACATATTTTAATTAGGAAATCAGTATTCCATCTGTGGAATGGATAATGGTCAAGTTTCTTTCCATTCTTGTTTTCCGCCTCTCTTTGGTTATAAGGACTCAAGTAAATTACTGTATTTTAGTAAATATAGCCTCAATCCTACCACATTCTTATAACTTGAAAGAGAAGCAATTTGTTGCATTTTATAACTCTGATTAGTACTATTTTACAAAACATTCTAGCGTTCAAAAGGTTCTTCACATGATTACAAGTGATTATGAGACAGCATGTTCCTGGGCCATGACCTGTCAGTTAATACTGGTTCTTTTGTAGCTATGTATTTCATATTTATGTACAAATCCAAATAATTCTTGCAATGCTTTATATGTAAGAATGACTGTGATTCTCTACTGGACATGTGCAGGGATGAAGTATACTTTTAAACCATGTAAATCTTTAAATGTATCTCTTTTCTTGCTTGTTTTTTCTTTTTAACACAGAATAAATTAAATATACCATATTATGTGCCATGGTCATCTATGAATGTATTGAAACTCAGGCACCTTCTATTTCTTTCAAGTGTAGACTTGTACCTGTTAAAAATTCTAAGAATTAAAAAAATACTTAATATGGCTGAGAGAATTTAGATCACTATGTCAAATGGAAATTTGGCCAGCATACTGAGGCTCATATTGTTACTCTTGTAGAACCCACTGTGACATGTCTTTGCATCCAAAGCTCTGGGTGTAGTAGTCATCTTGAATTACAGAGCCTTTTTCCCAAAGTTTTGTTGCTTCTACTGGTTTATCCAAAGTGTTTAAATTATAATTGCCTTTGAAGAGCTGTATTAGGTTTCTGTTCTGAAACTTAAGGGGAGAGTTAATAGTAAGACATGGCATGAGGGAACACTGGAGGGATTAATAAAAGAGATGTTTAGGTAATTGAGGGGATTCATATAATTGGTATTTGGCAGTTTTGTCCTCATGCCAATGTTGTGTATGAAGCAGACTCTTTAGAGGCTACGTGTCACGAAGATTTTGAAGTCATAGCATATCGTGTAGCATTCTATGTTTGAAGTTTATTTTCACAGTATAACTTTTTGCTTGGTGAAAGAGTGTTAACGTTATTTATGTGTCTAATGCAATTGTTTCCTAGGTTAACTTCTCAGCCTGGTGCTACGCTACCAAATGGACGTAGCTTATGTAAGTGTATTACAGTGGACCTCTTCTGTCTATTTTTACATTTAACAATTTTATGTCAATGATTTTAAGTTGCATATATTTTTGATAACTTTACTGATTACTCTGACCATTTTGACCAGAAAAGTTACTGTTTTGGCTCAGTTTTCTTCTGTCAACATCTTGGATGCTCTCTGTGGACATGGGGAACATTCTTAGATGAAATTCCATTTCTCTTCTCAATTCAGACCTCTTGGCCACTATCTTGATGTTTTCCTTAATTCCCAAATTTACTGTTATGAGCTAATTTTGGCCATCCTCTCCCAGCTGGTCTCTTTAATATATTTACTCTCTTTGCTCATTTAAAATTTGGCCTTCTGTGGTTCTTTACATAACCCTGCTATTGCTTTAGAGAGACCTGCCTTGTCTGCAGCTCCTGCTACCTTAAACAATTTTCCTATATACTTGTACCTTACAAACTTGCCACCTCATTGCATATCTTAGCTAAAGCCACTTTGTCTTGTGTCCCTTTTTCATCAATTTTGTCTTGTTTAGTTCTGTGTTGACTCTATATGTTAACCCATAAGCATATTTGGTATTTTTATTATTTATTGTTGTGCCTAAGGGACAATCAGGAGTGGGATCTCTTTTTGTATGGCACTGTACAGAGTAGCTGGTATAGATCTGCTTGTGAAATCAATATGTTGTATCTGACCTTTTGATACTGTTCTTGAAAGACTAAGAATTGAAACTGAGGCCAAGTGTGCATTTTAGTGTTGATTTTAACTTAAAAATATTGAATGGATATTTGAATGCCAAATTTTTGCAATAAAATGAGATTATTGTATAAGGAAACAAGCTTGAGTCTGAAGAAATAGGTTGTAAAATAACTTTGATAGGAATTTTAAAAATATACTTTTTTAGTGAATATAAGGGTGCTTATAGTGTGCTCCATAACTTTTGTTTTATTGTCCTTGCAAAGTATTCTCTTATTAATTCTTATTTGTGAAAATGTTGTTTCCTGCATTTTGAAGTAGTAATACAAATTTCTCTTAGCTCTCAAAAGCCACCCCCTTCGAGGGGAAAAAAAGGGAGATGGGGACCATGCTTGCATAAACGGAGATATAGAAGTCAGAAAAAGTTGTCGGTCCAGGAAAAACAGATTTGAAACTTTGAATCAGAGTTTATTGTTTGATCAGCTAGTAAACAGGTATGTGGGGATACTTCAGTTGTATTCACAAAGCATCTTAATGATTGTTTTAAAAGTTAGAAAACCTTGTCTTCCAGTGCCATCTATGTGTTTTACTGTGGGAATATATTAGCATTGAGGTAAGCTAGATTGTGGTTTGAGTTGCCGGCTGGGTCCTGTGCAGTAACTGCCTGTGTTATCCATGCTCTAAATGCAAAGCAATTTACCAGACTTCCATTGAGGAGTAAGCTACTCTGTGTTTACACCTGGATAAAACTGTATGTTGGCAGTTATTGCGGAGTGGCTGACATGCTGTAAATTCACACTGTAGTTTGTTTCTTAGTAACCTGTTTATGTAGTGATACCCTAAATGTGATGTAAATCGGTGATCAGCAGCAGTGCTTGGAGTGTTCCAGATTTTGCTTGTATGATTTTTATCATAGAATATCAAAAGTTTGTAGCTTGTTTTTGTTTTTGTTTTTACCATTTGTTGGTAATTCACACAGGGTGGGTGTCACTTTTTGACATTTACTGTGCAGACAAAGTAGGTCAGAGAGGGAGGCACGGTCTGGTCTGAGCATAGGAATGGGAGCCAGAAATACTTTTCTTGAAATATTATTTCTCTGTGGCCCTGGGCAGGTCACTTAATATGTCACCATTTTCCCACCTGTAAAATGGATTTTAATAATCACATCTGTGAGAGACTGTTTGTTCTTGGAAAATGATTTAAACAAGCATTTACTTGCCAAGTATGATCTTTATTGTTAAATGCATTCTGTTGAACCTTTATTAATTTAATTTTCTTTTTCAATTTACTCAGCAAGTACTTGGTATCAGTTTACAAATTTATATTGAGTTACATTTAATTTTTCTAGCTGCAGTTGAATCTTCCTCTCCCCATCAACAGTAGGGAAAAGTCTACCATGAAGTTTGTAATTTGATATGATCATGGTACTGAAGTCTTCATATGAACTTGTACTGTTCACACTGATAACAGTGTGTCCCGTAATCATTGGAGAATTTTAAGAACAGGTTAGACAGATGTCTGTCAGGAATTATTTAGGTATTGTGTAGTTCTTGCCTGGCAGAGCAGATGGGCTTTTCCAGGTTCCTCCAACTCTATTTTCTTTGATAGTGAACTGCCACATCATTTTACTTGAAGCGGTTATGTCACGTGACAGATATTTTAGAAGAATTGTTTAAAATTGGGAGTGGCAGTCCATAATGAAATCTTGACTTTACTGACTTTTGTAACCAGAACTTCAGAGACTTCTTTCTTGGCAGGCTTCACCCTTCAGATTTCCTTTTAAACAGCTTGAAAGAAAGGAAGGGAAAGTTTCTGCCTTCTTAGAATTATTATACAATTAGAGTAGAATTCCAGTGGAAATATGCCATAATATCTGTGGGAAGCAGTAACTTGGTGTTCAAGACAGGTGGCCAAATAATTGACTTGGCCTGAGTAATACTCTGTAGTTTTCTTCCTTAGCAGTGGAGCATCTTGGCCAAGGTTATTATTTCTACACCTCCATTGTTTTGGCAGCTGTTTACAAATACTTCAGATAATGAAAATTCAGACTAATTAAATAGTAGAAGAGAAGTGATAGTGAGGTCAAATGCCAAATGATGAAATTCTAGGTCTTACTGATATAACATTTAAAAAGCTTCAAACCTTTTTGTATTAGTGACTTCCTGAGGCCTGGGTAAGACGCTATGAAGCTTATGGAGTGAAGGCATTAATTGCTTTCCCAATATCATAATTAAGTAGGTGAAAAGCTTTAGTTTCTTATTTGACACCAAATCTAACATCTAAGCAGTTACAAATTTATATGCTACAATTTACACTGAGCAAAAAATTTTTTTTAAATGTTTAAGAGGCTACAGTCTGATTTGAACCTTGAATTTTAATAGCATCAGCGGTTCTTCTTTTGCATGTGTCTTAGCTTATATTCTGTAGGTTAGTCATTCAGTTTTCTTTATTATAGTTGGTTTTGTCATTAGTTGATAAATTCAAGTAGATATCCTAAAATTTTCAGATTTTAGTTCATTTGGTTTTTTAGTTGACTTGTAGACCTTGGCTATTCCATGTATGTTAAGTTGATGGTTATTATGTAAAAGGTTGTGTGTGTCTGCTTTTTTAAGACTAAATTTTTTGTGTTAACTGTTGCATATATTTTAGTACTGCTGAAGCTGTCCTACAGGAAATGGATAATATTAACATCAGGAGAAATAGGCGGTCTGGGGAAGTAGAACGGCTACGGATGTGGACAGATACGGAATTTGTAAGTGCAGAGTGTCTCAGATCTAGGATAAAAGTAATATCAAAGGGAAGTGCATTTGTTTTTGCAGTCTGTGCATTTGTCTGTAGCTCCGTCAAAAGGCTGCAGATCCTCTTCAGTGGGTAACATTAAAAAACTTGATAAATTCAGACCAGTATTAATAGTGTATTTATTGCTGAATTGACTGCCATGCTCTCATGATGTACTGTGGTGGTTGTCCTTTGGTTTGAAGCACACTCTGGTACTCTGAAAACAGGACCAGGGACTTATATGTGCTTTGTTACCTCAGACGGCTTGATACTGATGTTAACTATGTATTAGATGGACTTAGGTACTGAGAGACTTATTTTACTACTTGTGAAATGAGACTGCTTTTGTAGTCTGCCTGTGGAGGGCTTTGTTGGAAAAACACTGAAGGGGTAGAGATTGTGTAGAGTGTTACTGACTGCAGGCTAACATGAGTGACATGGAACAGTACTGATGGGAGTGTATGTGAATTTTATTCCAGGAAAACATGGATATGTATTCTCGAGTGAAAAGAAGGAGAAAATCACTGAGGAGAAATAGCTACGGGATTCAGAACCACCATGAGGTGTCCACAGAAGGGGAAGAAGAAGGTAAGGATTGTAAAGAATTCTAAGGGTTTGTCTGAAAACCCTTAGAGTTACTTATTATAATTACTTATTATTGCTTTGTACTTAAACCCCAAAGCTCTTTTCAGTGCAAGATAGCACTATATTGCACTACAGAAAGTAATTTGGTTTTGGATATGGATTTGGAGTTACTAAATAGAGCAGTGAATAAGTACACTTCAGTGTGTACTTATTTGCAATAAGTACAGTACAAGAAGTTTTGGAGATCTCTATATAGTTTTCTTTAAACAAAAGCAAGTTTATCTCAAAGTAGCAGAAGAAAGCCTGTTTTCTACATTTTTATATACTATGTTTCCATTCTCTTTTTCGTAACAGTAATTGGAACTTTCCTTATAATGCCTCTGGCAATCCTCTGGTGGAAGGCAGGATGTGATGCATGTAGTCTTACCACTATGCTTGTTCTAACTGGCTTGCTATTTCTCATATGCTGAGTGACCGTTACCAGAAGGAATGTGTAATAGTTCTGCATCCTTCGTTTGGGGAATGTATTAATTAAAGTCTCTGTTTTCTGTCCATCCACTGAATTTTAGAAGGCTTGTAGGCATACAGCTGGATTTGAAATTCTGCTTTCCTTTAGAATTTTGCATTAAACTGGCTAGTGGGTTCAAAAAGTATTGAGAAAGAAGGGATTATGGCTAACTTTGATGGCATGGTCAACAGCCTACTTGGCTTCCTTAAGAAATCAGACTCAAACTTCACGGATCTTTACAGGGTTCAGCATATTGTACCTTGATTTTGAAGTGAAACTGCTGGAAGAGGTAAGGGTTGTTGCAATTAATAAGAATGCAGTCTTAATTCTGAGATCCATGGATGGAAAGTCTGGTCCTGTTAATAGATGGACCTAGGTGGTACCTTTATACAGTGTATTATTTGCTTTGTGCAAGAATGGTGTTGTGCATAACAAAGTTGTGCTTATTTTCATGCTGTGTCAAATACTAGATTTTCTGAGGCTCCTAAGGGAAAAGAGACAAAAGACATTATTCTTAATTTGAAGGATAATTGCTAAAGAAAAAGTAGTAGAAGTGATACTCAAAGTACCTCATAACTAAAGCTAATTTGACTACATTTATTTTTTTCTGTTCTTTTTCCGGAACTTTCTGTGGGAAACTAGAAGGAAGTTTGACAATTTGCTGTAGATTTATCTTGGATTTCCTGTGATTTGCCAGTTAGTGTTAATTAATCCAAGGGGAATAATTCTCAGTGACCATTATAATGTTAACTTTTAGGATAAAGATAGCTCTGGCATCAAGTGGAAGTGTTCTGAAAACATTTTTTGCCCCAACAGAGTCCCAGGAAGAAGATGGAGATATAGAAGTAGAAGAAGCTGAAGGAGAAGAAAATGATCGGCCATATAATCTCAGGCAGAGAAAAACAGTTGAAAGATACCAGGCCCCTCCAATAGGTAAGTAACTAGACAGTGCTCATGGGATCCTGCTCTGTTGACCTCTGAGAATACCATGTGTGTGGGAAGGGAAAAGTTGGATGACTCCTCTTCATCCCTGACTGAGTACTCATGCAACCCAAGGCTGACTAAAGGTTACCAGAATGTTGTTACGGTCATTGTCCAAATGCCTTTTCAACACTGACAGGATTAGGGCATTGAACACCTATCTAGGAAGCTGCTTCCAGTGTCTGACACCCTTCTCAGCAAAGCAACATTTCCTAATGTCAAGTCTGATTTTGCCCTGATGCATTTTTGAACCATTCCCCCGTGTCCTGTCACCATATCTCAGGGAGAAGAGATCAACAGCTCCCTTTCCACTTCCTCTCATTAGGCAGCTGTTGTCCCTCAGCCTCCTTTCTCCAGACTAGACAAACCCTGTGTCCTTTGCCATTCCTCACAGGACATACCGTTAAGGATCCATACAGGATTCAGTGTAGTATCTCTTGATTTTGAACATTTTAATACTTCTGCTTAAAATAATGTATTCTATGCATATTCTGTTTAGATTAGCGTTGTATGTATTTTAAGGCAACTTGAGAATTGAGTCTGTAATAGAGAAATGCTGTGCTTCATTTGTTAAAGAGAAATTTCAAGGTATCCATTATGACCAGCTGTGAAGAGGGTTCTGTATGTGGTTTCATGTCCTGAAAATAAAGTAAAAATGCTAGTGCCCTGAATGAATTACATTCTGTGAAACAAAGCATAAGAGTTTTGATTTCCCTCCTCCTCCCCTCCAATAACATGATTGGTAAAGCAGTAATGTAGGACTTCCATGCTGCATTTAGATTAGCCCCTTATTCAGATTATTATTCTTTTGTAATTGATGTTACAAATATGCAACTTCTCTTATTCAGTGCCAGCTCATCAAAAAAAGAGGGAAAATACGCTGTTTGATATTCACAGATCTCCTGCAAGAAGAAGCCATATCAGGTAAGCGTCAGTCTTTTGGTATGTAGTTGTTTGCTTTCCCTCAGTGCATTTCTGTTAGGTTTTGATTTTCAAAATGTTCTTGAGTGATTGTACAGTACATTCACATATGTGAGTGGATGTTGAATTGTATCTTGATCAGCATACAAAAATGAATTTTATAGCACTTCATTATATCAGTAGAAGCTTTGTGATAAACAGCATGGAAACAGTTGTGCTGCAAGTACAGAAAAGAGTTGCTGACTGTTTTCAAACTGGTGTCAAATTGAACACCTTTTTATACAGAAGATGTAATGTACATTCTTTAATATTTCTGAAATACTCAGTTTTCTGAAATACTGTCATAGTAAAATAAGAGATTGTTTATGCAGCCTTTGAATAACTTTACTTAGGTTCAGAGCACAAGTTAAATTATGGTACAGGTATTTTGTAAAACTGTTCTGCTGTTCAGAATTAATGACTGCATAAAAAGAGACCATGTGCTTTAGGAAATACAGAGATTTTTCAAAGACTACTTAGAGGGAAGCTCCAAACTGAGTAAGGACATCCAGATGTAGTTGGAAGCTTTCCTAAGTACAGTTGCTGCCTGATGAACTTGAGCAGCTTATTGACTGAATACTCAGTCACGCTTGCTGAGATAACATGGAATGGACCACATATCTTATGGGGATCTACTGTTTTAGTAATGTTCGTGTTGAAATCAGATGTTATTCCCTGCTGAGTTTATTTTGATACGTAATAAAAATTTGCATGCATTCTAAGCCTGAACTGTACTGTACTTGCTGTTTCAATTTTCTTTTTTATAAAAGAATCAAAATGTTCCATTCTACTGCAAAAAGGACTGAGTTTGTGTTTATTTTGCCACTTCAATAGGAGAAAGAAACATGCTATTCACAGCAGTGATACAACCTCTTCAGATGAGGAACGTTTTGAAAGAAGAAAATCCAAAAGCATGGCCAGAGCAAGAAACAGGTATCAGAACATCCTTGGTCTTTAGGAGGGTTTGATTTTTATTGTTTGTAAGAAAGCAAGTAGAACTATTCTGTAATGTTCATCAGTTCTGCAGGCTTCTTTTGATTCTGCCTGTAATTGCCTGCAGACACAGTTTAGGAGGATTACTGGTTATATATTAAAATAGATTTGAAGTCTTATGAGTAGGTAATTAACAATAGTGATAAAAAGATGGGAAGATAAGAATATCAGTTTGATTCAATTGGATTATAAGACAAACAACTTCTGTCAGTTAAAATAGGTTTTTATTCTTAGTGGTGTTTGGTCAGATTTAGTTCAGTTGTAGTCCCACTACTAGTTCTTATTCTTCCGTCTGCCTGTTGTTTAACAATACATATTGATACTCAATGCATATTGTTTTGACCTTATATTTATTCACCACTTATCTAAAAGCAGAGGATCTATAAGTTATATCAGTAAATTTACTTACTGCCACAGATATAATAATAGTTGGAGAACGGAACAGGGAAAAAAAGCTTTTTCTCATCTTTTTCCCATCTTTCCTGTCTGCCACACTGATCCGTTTTCTATCCTGAGCAATTCCAACAGTGTACAACTAAGTATAGTTTCAAGTATAACCTGTATCTTCTTGGTACCTTTCTTCCTCCATTTATCTGTGTATTTGGCTTGATGCAATATCTGTTTGGGGGGCTTAAAGCTTCTTCGTATACACTGAGAGGCTGGTACAGGTGGATGTGAGTTATGATTGGCCTGCCAGAAATATTTCTTTTCTCTGGACTCTGATGGGCTGTATTTTGAAAAATCTGTTTTCCTTCTACTGTTAATCCTTTTCTTACCATACTGAACATAAGCAGTTCCTCACTGTCAGTGGACAGTGTCCTGTTGTTTCGGTCAACGTTGTTTCTTCTGTGTTTAATCAAAGTAGTCTGTCCAGCCTCGTTCTTCCGATTGAAATACCTGTATGGAAGCATGAAACTAACTTTTTATTTAAGGAACTTCCAGATGTACAAGAATAATTGGCACAATGAAAAGGTTAATTTTGATTACCTTTTCAATGCAGGATGGTTGTATCTTTAGGTAGGAAGGCATTTAAACTCTTGGTTCTTCCCGTTGCAGCAAAATGATCAAAACAGCACAATATTTATTTGGTGGATTTTTCGTTGAACAGGTGCTTGCCTTTAAACTTTAGAGCAGAAGACTTAGCTAGTGGAATCCTGCGGGAACGTGTGAAAGTTGGGGCAAGTTTGGCTGATGTTGACCCTATGATTGTTGACAAATCGGTAGGTTTTGTTAGAATTTTTTATTTTCCTTCCCTCAATTATGCATAACCATAATTCACCACAGCCTCTCATTAGAGTTGAATTAAATTCGTAATAATTATACTCATCTCTGACTTTTTCCAAAGCTGTTCTCAGCCTTAGGCTGGGTCTCTGTAGGTGCCCATGTATGCTTGGCACAGTTACCTTGTGAACCGAATAAACCTCATGTGGGCAGCCAAGAATTGGCTTTTTCAACTTCTTTCAACTTTCAGAATTCATGGAACTCCTCTTGGTCAATACAATGTTGTTTGTAATTTATTTTCAAAGTTCTGGTGTCCTCAACATAAGAAGGATGTGGAACTGTTGGAACAAGTCCAGAGGAGGGCCAATGAGGATGATCAGGCCATATGAAGACAGGCTGAGAAAGTTGGGGCTGTTCAGCCTGGAGAAGAGAAGGCTGCGTGGAGACCTCATAGCAG
>JBCJKH010048769.1:0-14667 GCA_039877255.1 Loriculus beryllinus
GGGGGTTGTGAATGCTCCATCCCTGGCAGTGTTCAAGGCCAGGTTGGACGAAGTCTTGCTTAGCATGGTTTAGTGTGAGGTGTCCCTGCCCATGGCAGGGTGGTTGGAACTAGGTGATCTTGAGGTCCTTTCCAATCCTAACTATTCTATGATTCTAACTACTGGTAAGGTTTTGTCTTGTTTCTTTAGCCTTCTAAAAAAATGCACTGTTTTGTTCATTTGTTTAATCTTCTCTGTATTCTTGATATACCATCATACCCATAAAACAGAAAGCTTGAACTTTACTTTTCACAGCAACTTTTGGCTCCTTTTAGCACTGAATTCATTCCATCCTTTCATATTCCTAGTGATATGAAATTTGGTCCAGAACCTCACTGTAAAGGCTTTTCCCATCAAACAAATCATCATCAGCCACAAGTCTCCAGAAGGGCTCAAGAGAGAAATGAATAAATGAATAAATAAACAGAAAACACTGGCAAATAAAAAGTGATGAGGTAGGGAGGTCAAAGCATTTGCTTTGGTTCATTCTCCCTAAAATTGCATCTAAGGGTGGAGAAGGAAGATGCTCTCATGTGGCTGGATGTGGCAATCTGATGTAGCATTGAAAAGTATGTGCGAGTGCTAGACAGAGAAAGACTGGAAAATTGGTTCCTCAGAAAAAGCATTCCACCTTCACAGAATAACAGACTGGTTTGGGCTGAAGAGACCTTAAAGTTCATCCAGTTCCAACCCCCTGCCACGAGTACAGACACCTTTCACTAGACCAGGTTACTCCAAGCCCCATCCACCCTGGCCTTGAACACTGTCAGAGATGGGGCAGCCACAGCTTCTCTGGGCACCCTGTGCCAGCGCCTCAGCACCCTCACAGGGAAGATCTTCTGCCTAAGAGCTCAGCTCAGTCTCCCCTCTGGCAGGTTAAAGACCATTGAAGGAGTTGCAAGGACACAAACCAGCTACAGTACAGCCCTTTTAAAATATTTTTTTTCCAAATCAGCATGTTTAACCAGGAGATGCTGTTCATATGAAACAGTGACACGAAGAACAATGTTCAGAAAATAAGAAACTATCTATTTTCTTCAGGAAATCTTCCTAAAGGAGTTACCATAGGGAGGGAGTTAATTAAGTTTCGTATTTCTAGGAGGGACTTCATTACTGTTATTTCTATTTGTAGTAATTTCTGTTTTAGAAAGCCACACAAAATGTCATTTAAAGAGGTATACACAACTAAATATTAATCCTGTTCTGTTAAAAAAACAGTATTCCCTTAACCTGTACTTTTATATTAACTAACTATGCTCATGTCCTGAAGAAGAATGTCAATAGATTTAGGATTAGTTTGCATACCAGATAATAGGACCCAACAGAGTTTGGGACTATAAAAAAAGCTCTATCTATTTGCGTTATTCACATTGCATACTGGCTTAACCTGTAATTACAGAGGAATTTTCTTTAGCAGAGACCACAGCAAGCAGAAACCACACTGAGTTGTGCCAAGAAAACTGCTGCCTGCTCCAGTTAATTACTAAATGTGTTTCACTGACACAATTTTATCTTTAAGACCAATTTTCACATTAGCAACTTGTCTGTTTTCTGATACATTGCCTGTGTTATCACCCTGATACACGTCCTAACAGACAAGGACATGTACAAGGGAGGTAAAAGCAGAAGTTTTATCATTTCTGAATTTCCTGGTCCAGCATTACTGACTCGTAGGTCCTTCCTCACAAAGCCTGAAAGCCAACTGAATATGCTTTCGAGGCTGTTGAGCCTGGAGAAGAGAAGGCTGCATGGAGACCTCATAGCAGCCTTCCAGCATCTCAAGGGGGCCTATAGGGATGCTGGGGAGGGACTCTTCATTAGGGACTGTAGTGACAGGACAAGGGGTAACGTGGTAAAACATAAACAGGGGAAGTTTAGATTGGATATAAGGAAGAAGTTCTTTACTGTAAGGGTGGTGAGGCACTGGAATGGATTGCCCAAGGAAGTTGTGAATGCTTCATCCCTGGCTGTGTTCAAGGCCATGTTGGATGAAGCCTTGTGTGACATGGTTTAGTGTGAGGTGTCCCTGCCCATGGCAGGGGGGTTGGACTGGATGATCTTAAGGTCCTTTCTAACTCTAATTGTTCTATGATTATATGATTCTGTGTACTGAGATGGAGCAGATTATTGCAGATTCATGGCAGGTTTGATGTTTGGAATATGATACTGGCACTGAGTGGGACACGACCACTTTTCAAGTATATTTTACATTTCTCCATAAATGCTGAGGGTAGTATCCCCATTTGTCAGAAAATGTGGTTTCGTTCTCTCTGTTAACAACAGCTGAACAATTCCAACCCTATGGACTACCTATTTATTTACTATGCATTTTAGAGTCAGAGATGGCCTACATTATTTGCATATATTATACAAAAAATTCCAGGAAAACTTGATATAAAACCAAAGGGTGATACATTGCACAACATAAGTCACTGTTAGCCATCCAGCTCCTAAACGAAGCTTGCAAAACCTCTCCTTCGTATTCAGTTCATCTACACGTTAAAAAAGTAAAATAAAACCCCTTTTAAAATGGGTGGGGAAAATGAAAGTACACCAACTAACAAAACTCAGGCACACGAGTATTTTCATAACATCATAAATTGGTCTGATTCCTCAGAGCTGTCAAGGACTGAGAATTCAACTGGACCAACCTTTTCACTACTAACTCCAAATTTCAACATAGAAGACTGAATCAGACACATCATTTTATGTTCATGATTCACATGTGGTACTTTTGCTAGATTCTAACATAATGAAGGATGTAGAATGTCACAATCCACACATACATGGTGACCAAATTAATTCCTCTCCTTTCCTTCCCTCCGCTACAGCCTTCACTGCTCAGATTTTACATGATTTCTCTCATTTTTTTAACTTGATCTCTTCTTTATTGCACTACTGCATCCAAAAATCAGAAACACATTTTTCTATCTTGTCACATGATTAGAATTCAAGAAATCACTGCAAAGAAGGGACTGGATTACAAGTGCCTCCTTCCTGAATTTTCACAATGGACCGTTTATTGCTGTTAAAAGTTCTGGTTATTAACAGGAACCTCAAAGGTGTCACATTTAGAGGTATTACTCAGAATTGTACAGCATGTTCTCAAAAACCAGTTGCTATTAAATCAAAAATCAATAGCAATTAAAAGAAGTTTGCAAGTTAAGAATTAATAGAATAAGTTACCACCAATTTATCAGTAGACCATTAGCAATTCTGGGAGCTCCTGATCTTACAAAGCGTCTGTATTGTCCATTCTTCTCACTAGGCTTGCTCTTAAACTGGTTATTCCAGTTACTCCAGCCTGGATTAAGTGCCCTGTAAAACCAGAAGCAGCTGTGCAAGGAACTGAGCACCAAGCCCTAGGACTGCAGAGTCCATGATTTATCACATGGAAAACCTATTCAAAGATTTTCAGGTAGAGATCATCAATTAAGCTGATAAATAGCCAAGAAAGATTGAGCTAAACTGAGTGCTTTAATGATTTTTTTCTAGCAACTGAAGCTCTAATAATGAAGCAGCATGCAAAACAAGAAAAGCAAAGCCTAGAGCAAAAAGAGACCAAAAGAAGAAACTGAAGATGTGGCAGTTAGCTAGAGGTCAACCCAAAAAGCAAGGAAAATGCATGAGCAGACACTAAAGATGTTCCAATAGTGCAAAACTGGAACTCAGATCCACATCTGGATTTTAAAAAACTGCAGAATACAGAAGTGCTTGGATCTGGACATGTAATTCTGTTTTCCTATTTTTTATTTTATAATGCAACAGAAAAGGGTCAGATATTTTGTACAACCACATAAAATACTGTGGGTAGAGTACAGCAAAGCGTGTGTATAAGAGCATGTTTAAGTCCTGCACAGTTGCAGGATTTTACAAAGATATTAAAACCATTTGTTGCACTATGGCTGAGATTAGTCATGATTACTACAACTGAATCCTGTGTTATTCTATTTCTCAAACTCAGATCTAATTTTGATTTAGTTTTCTTAAGTCAACAAGCTGTTTGTATGGACTAACGCAGAGGCCTCCTTGCAAGTTCCAAATCTCAACCTGTGAACTCTTGCAGGCACATGAACCAGACTTTAAATGCACCTGGACGCTACTATGGAAATAGAGAAATAAATAGCAGAAGCTGTGGGAAAACCTATCCTGACGGAAGAAAAATGTTACATCCAGAAGGGAATGCAGCTAGCAGATACAATTGCAATAACTACAAGTGAAATGGTTCTGTAAGTAGGTATCGTATGGAAAACAAATTAGCAGGACTTGAAAACATCTGGAATAGATATCAACATAAAGCTCAACAATGCATTTGAAGAGCAAACAAGATTCCAGCAGAAATATCATGGAAATAAAAGACTGGAAGCAATACTTTAATTCTGAATCATAGAGCTCTCAATTCAGTTAATATAAAGGATTTGTTATTTTTATTTCATTGTCATCATCAGTTAGCTATACCTATTTTATCTAACAAAGTGATACATGAAATCAATTGACACAGTACTGAAAAAAAGAAGACTAAGAAAGAGAAAGATCTTGATTAAACTACTTTACTTTTTTTTATGTTTTGTCAATATTTTTACCAATTATCTAAGCCTATATATGTCATTTTAGCAATAGTATAAATAGGGTAAAAGAAACCCCAAACAACCCCCTTTCCAGAACAAACTGTACTTACTGGAAAGATACTCAGCTGAAATATGAAAACCAGACTACATTTCAAGAGACACAAAAATACAGAATATGACATTGTTCTATACCAGATGTTTTAAATATATAAGAAAATAGCCAGTTTGGGGTTAATTTAAATGCCTTTTTACGTTGATCCGTATTTTTCATAATGCATAATACAATATATTTTCTTAGTATATAAACATCCATAGAATTCTACAGTTGGAACATGAGGATTTTAGTACCAATTGCATTACCAGGGCACTATTTTAAGTCTATTAACCATTCTGAAAAGCCAGAAAATCCCTTTACACCACCACTGCTTCCCAGACACATTTCTCAGTAACTTCTTGACTTCTTCCTCCCTTGATTGCTACAGTTGCTGTACGGTCTGTTCCTTGTCCGGTTCCTTACCCTGAGGGAAGAGACTTCTTCCTTTTGTGGGGTGTTAAGCTGTCCTTCTTCGTTCAGGACTCAACAAAGCCTATCACATATACACAGACAGACCTTCTTCCTCATTGCCTTTTCTCTTTATTGCTTGTTTTGAAAGCAGTATTTATTCACAAGCATTTTTAAAGCCACCAAGAAGATGCTTCTTAACACCTCTTCCATTTCATTACTTCAAATTCTAACACTTTTCTCCTTGATCACTGAAAAGTAACTTTATATGGTTATAAAGAATAAGATTATCTCAATCAAGACAACAATCCCACTGACCTCGAAAAACAATGCTGAGCATGAACTGAAAGTGTTGCAGAACTGGGACTTCACAGAAATGTCATAGAGACTCTCATTTTTCCTCCTTGTACAGAGCAGGGAGAGACCAGAAAAACAGGACTGGCCATCACAGTCACCTCCTCTTCACCACATGAATATTCTATCTGTACGCATGCTCCCTCCTCTCTCATCTCAGTGAATCTGAGCTTTAAGGAAACTAACTTTGCAGTGAAACAAAGTAGAATCTATTTTAGTTCCTACAAATAATAATTATTGTTATTTTCATTTGTTAAACAGAAAATTTTGAATGTATTTTCACTTAGACTGTGTGACCATTTTTTCTTTTCATCCTTATTTTGTTGTGTATTACATGTAGTTGAGGCAAAGCATTTCTTGCATAATCACTCTTCATTTCAAGGGTACTGAGGTTTAAAGCACAAATCTGTACTGGAAGATGCTGATAAGAAAGAGCTGCCTTCTTATTAAACTGTTTCCTTGCACCTCAAAATTCTGATCATTTGCAGCAACTGGCACACTCAGAACATTTCATTTCAACCAACACAGGTATTAACAAAATCTGGAATCAAAAGATTCATTGTCAGTGATGAAGATTTCAGTCTGAGCATGTTTTGGCTTATTTTGGAGACATGGCAATAAGAAGTAAAGTCACTGATATTTGTAGGTGGTTTAACTAACAATTTAGAAGATTTACTAAACAATGATTAGCTTTTGTGCTTGAACACATCTAGCATGCTGTAAAGCTGTATGCACATTGATGGATGATGTTAGAGAATGTTAACAAGCATTATTACTATTATTGCCCTGTTGTATTCTACAAAGATTGATTAGTAGAAGACTTAAGAAAAAAAACAACCATTAACTTCTATAAGTAAGACATACATATTGGCCGAATGCACAGGCAGACCAATTTTTAAATTTTTTTTATAAAACGAAGATTTTTCACTAGAAATCAATGACAATGGCCACAGCTTTCTATAGTGGCATTTTTACAGTAAAACTCAATTCAAAGTATAAGGCAGTTTGTACTCATGAAACACCAAGAAACAGCTGTTCAAAACCAGCTATGGAAGAACAAAACAATTAAAGACCCTAAACCAACCTCAAATCTTCCTTTACTTTGTTGCCTTTTCAAATATCTGGGTTGTATTTTAATTTTTGAGGGCTAATTTCTGCTCTCCTGATTTTGTGCTTACAGTGGCTGTCTGTCCTGCTTCACTGAAGCTCCACAACAGTGGTTTGGACCCCAAATCTAGAATTTTCGCTACACTTTTGAGCTGCCTCACAGCTCTCCCAGTGTTCTCTTTAACAAGGCTTGGCATTTCTACAAATTGTTTTCTCCATCACTACTGAATTGGTCCCACAATTTGAAATTAATTACTTGTTCTTTGGAGTATGTCACAATTCCAAGTAATTTAATCAGAGGCTAATCATACTTTCCAGTTCTGTGAGACAGCCAAAGTGCAGCAGAGCATGTGGCACATTATCCATTTCATGGATCAAGTGAACAAGTTGCTGCAACACAGAAGTAACTTCAGGTGAAACAGATCATAGGCCAAGCAGGAAGCAAGGCCGCTCACTATCTCCCTTTATTTCCTAACACCATGTTAAACTCATAAAACTAAGATTATGGCACCATGCCTGGTATGGAGAGATTTTTCAGTAGCTCCAAACTAGTGCTTTTTTAGCAACTGATCTCAACCTAGTTGATTGTATGATATTAAAAAAGTCACTTCAAATAGTCATTGTTCTCTGTTTACCATTTACCTACAGGTTTTCTGCAGGTATGGGTGCATCTGGCACAAAAAGCATCCAGCTTTGGAAAGCATATGCACTACAGTCTGCCCTAACCACAAGAGGCTTAGTTTTCTTTGAAGCTGTCCTTACTCCAGCTGGGTAAGTTTTGGGCAGTGTAAAGACACAAAACAGAGGGCGTGCTACACAAGGAGCTAATGGAAACAATGACTGTGTGTAATCTGTGAGCTGTTCATTGCTAAAAATATCGGTGTGTCAAACCTCTGGGCACCTTGTTCTTTACCAAGAAGTACATATTTGAGATAAAAGAATTATGGCTGAATTAGGATCAGTACAAAATCAGCCCACTAATTGCACTTGGCCTCCCTCAGACCTAGGTGCAAGGGAACAAAGTCCAATTTCTCTACAGAAAATCTTTTACTTCTGTTCCTGCTTTATTTTGGTTTCACATGACAGACACCACTAATTCAGTGAAGGAGTGACCCCTAGACCCTGTTTCTTCTCCCCAGGGGAGCTCAAATCAGTCAGATTTTTCTCTGCCTTCCTTGCTACCAATGTATTTCAACTGGTTTCCCTAATTTTTTTTCCTGCTAATTCCCATTTCCTTCATAATCACAGGCTTTCATGTGACTTGCTGGCCAAGCGGTTTTCAGGGGAGCTATAGTTGCCACAGGTCTTAAACATTAACCCTGCCGGTTGTCAGTGCTGGGACTGCTTGAGCGTTTGATTAATGATACCAAAGCAAAAAAAGATTGTTTTTTAATCGACTGTTGTGTTTTTCTTCTTGTTCGAGTGCTCCTGAAACAGTTGGATTATTTGGAACAAAGGTTTCTTGGGGAAAACCACCTGAGATGGCATGCTGAAATACAAGAAATGCAAACTGACTTCATGGAAACTAGAGGGTCTCCAAAGCCCAAGGTGTAGTGACTATTTCACATGTGCAGGAATCTCAGCAAGCCTGAAGCATTTCCAGCTTTGTCACCTTGCGTGGATGTTACACCACTGGGAGTGGAGACACAACCAACAGCTTTAAACGTAATCATTCTCTTTTGTAAATGAACACACACACAAAATAAAGGTAACCATGATATTATTCATGAACAAGAATGGTGCAATTTCATTTGGCTGGGAAAAGCCACACAGCGAGGCTTCCCATCCCAGGAGGATAAGGAGGAAAACATGCTGTGAGTTCAGCACACAATGTTTAAACACACACGTCTCCGCAAGCTACAAAAGTTTGAGTTGGTTTAAGTGATTAATCCAAGTAACCTCCAGGCAAACTCAGAAAAAGCAATTACTCATAAGAGAGCATTGTTTTAAACCTAGTAATGGCTAATATTCTGTGAAAATGTGCTTGCAGGTTTTTTTTTTCTGTCAATTAAATATGTGGGATATTTCCACTAAATCCACTGTCCTAAGTGAAAGAAACATGCATGAAAATAGACACAGGTCACTCTCTCTTGGCCTTTGGAGCACACTCTTTTAGGTGTCTCACCTCTATTAAATCAGCTGAAGCTGACCTAATCTGGGGTGCTTCCTTTAGCACAGTACAGTCAAGCCTACAAAAGCAGGCTTAAGTTAGCTTTAACAGTATAAGCTGATTCAAATCAGTTGAGGTGATGCTCTCTTGAAGTCCTCTATTTCAGCACAGCAGCCTTTTTAAGTGCTTTAATGCTTCCAGCCCCACTGATTTCAAGAAGCTCTGGTCCAGATCCTATTCCCGGCCTGTCTTCAGCGCTGAAAATTCATGTTCCTCCCAGACTGTTATTGGTGTATATATAGTGCTCAGATCTGCTGCTAGGCTATAACTGCTCAGGATAATTCTATAACACACTCAAGGTTCTCAATTAGTCGCAATCACAAATACTTAAACCATGGTTAATTTCTAGCTTTTCAAGATGCAATTTCTCCAAAATCCCTCTTATTGCAAAATAAGCCTCCAGGTGACAGAAATTGCTCTGGGTCTATGGAAAAATGCCAAACCAACACAATAAAACCAACAACAATCCCACAATAACAAGAAAAATCAAATAAATGAAAAAAAAAGAGGGGGTAAAATGGAAGCTAGCAATGATATAGCAATGTTAACGATAGCAAACACTGCAAGTGATCATTATTATAAGTGTTTGTTTGAGATACAGTTATTATATATTGCCTAAATATTTAAGTTAGCTAAACCTCTGATCAACTGAAGCAAAACCTAGGCAGGCCAAGAAGCTGGAGCTAAACTGTTAAGGGAGAATGTGAAGTTGGCATTAGCACTGAAGCAGGAACAGAGGTAGTGTGAGGCACACAAAACCACAAGAAGTGATCTCATGTCTTTAAACTGTCCAAAGAATCATAATAATAAAGTTCTAGACGAGTGTTGAGGGGACACATGCCATTTCAATGAAAAAAGTAATAATTTCGAATGACATTTTGAAACATTCCATAGAAATGTATTTGAAATGTAATATGGGGACTCCAATAAAGAATATGCTTTTAATACATTACAGATTATATGTGATCATCAGTTTAAGACTTCCCCTCAATAAGCAAGATAATTCAAGTAGACATCTAGTCTGTCTATACAGTTTGTATTGCCATCCTTTCAAATGCAAACTCTGATGTTTCTTCATGGCTGGAGAAACCCAGGGAAGGTATGGTTTTAATTTTTCAAACTCCTTTGCAAATAAGCTTAAACATTTTACAGTTAAAAGGACAGAATTTACATTTGCTGTGTCTGGCCAGTTTTAAAATGGTATCTGTTATGAATCATGTTCACTCTTAAAGTCCATTTAACTTGGCTTATGGTTTACTTAAAAAAAAATGTTTTGCATCATTTGGAGCTGCACTCTGAGCCACTATTAGCAATAATAAAGGTGTGCAGGTTCCATTCGATGGCCCTTGTATAAACTTGAATTTCCATAGGGAAAAAGCAAACAGGATCCACACGGACAGTAATAAATCCCACAGCCTTGTGCCATCAGCAATGCCAGGAGTTTTAATCTAGGTACAGCCAGTACAGATCACCCTGCCACCTTAATGCGGCAAAAAGAAATCCCATTAATCAGATTTGCAGTGGGATTTTCTGCTTTTAATCCTAACGCGCAAACACACCTTTGTGGCGCATGAAGTCACAGAATAACTTTAGAGGGACTTAAGGACTCTCAGCACCTCCTGGTACAGAGCTCTTCTAGGCTAAGTCTCAGATTTGCAGCTCCTGTGCTTTTCACTCAGGTTACCTGAAATGATCGTGTAAGAGAAGCATATCTAGAAAAAGAAGAAATGCAATATCAGAAGATAATATGCTTTTGCGGTGGATTAAGCTCCTTCAGTCAGCAGAGACAGCTTCATATGGTGCTTTCACCTCCCCACATCCATGCTCCTTTCTCTGAAGGTTATCCCAAATTGCAATGCTGCCCATCAGGCTGAAGCACCTATTTATTTTTGAGGCCTCTACACTACTTTTCTCAGACCGTGACAGTGTTGTCCCCAAAAGACTTCCCCAGCCTGCTATTTGTTTTTAAATAAACAGCAATAAAACAGCCAGTGGATTTGCTGGCCAAAGGAGCCAAAGAAGCCACGACGCTACCAACTCCATTGGTCCAATAAACAGAATGAGCCTCTGCACAAGTCAGATGGAGAATACAAGGAACAGAGGAATCCAGAACTCAGACTGTCCACACACCTTCATCTTGCAGTTCCAGTGAATGTATTTTTTTCCCTCACCATTATGTATTTCAAATGAAGAAGAAGAGAAGAACACACATTTGTCCACAAACCCCTGGAACAATGCAAGCCTTTGCACTCCATTCAGGGATGTTCACTATCAGTTTTCACACAAAAAGACCATTTTTCTTATAATTACATCTGCCTTATAAACACAATAAAATATTCTTTCAAAAAGCCACCACATGAAATCCAAACATGAATGTAGTGAAAAAAAAAATCATTTTTTAACACTGCAGCCTACAACTTCAAAGAACAAGCTATGTTTTCCTGGTGCTTTCCTGACACCCAACTTCCCAATTTGATATGGTCTGCAGAGACATTCTTTCTGGCTACTCTTATGTTCTTAGCCTCCCTTTTTCTATTTCCTATCATAGCTGATGGATAAGGGACCTTTCCCTCACACCAAAACACTAAAGTAAGATTGTCCTGAACTCCCCAGCCTCTATGTGATAGACTTTTCCACTCTTTAGAGGTCTTTACGTGCACATTTACCTGTTACTGAGCAGCTGTTTAATCCAGTCCTTAAAGTCCATCTTCCAAATCCAAGAGTCCAGTAAAATGTTCAGCTGGGCAAAAAAGCTGATGATAAAAAGAGATCAACTGAACAATCACTTTGTTGACACAGTGTGTAGCCATGAAAGCCCATGGTGTACTTCCTGAAGAGGATGGGCTATGAAGTCTCTTAAGATATCAGGCTCCCCAAGCCAATATGGCTGAACCTCAATGACCAACCAGGTTTTGGATCATGATGGGAAGGCACATCTCTGTGGTCCCATGAAGAGTGTCAGCACAAGAAAGTATTCTAAGGCTTGTAACCTGCTTGTTAAACTATACAGAGATGTACATCTCTGCAACAAGAGCCTGCCAGTACCAACCCAGTGAGCTTCTGGTAGCTGCTGGGAACTGACACAGCTGCTTGCTGTGGCACTGTTGTTTGAATGTCAGGTTGAGTTGCCTGCACTGATTTGCTAACAGCACTAATGGTCTCTCAAGCCAAAACCAGCTGTAATGAATCTGCTCCAAGAAAAGTCCATCCACAGTTATGGACCTGATTTTATCTTCCCCTACCTCATCTATTCACAGTGTTTTAGTTGCATGGCAGTGGCTGCAGCTGTTGAAACACAGTGCTGGCTTGTACAAACCATCCTAGATTGAATTCACTCCCACAACTCTCCCTCCCCAAACCCTCTGGCTTCTAGGATTTGCACTAAGCAGCAGCTCAGGGGACACAGAGCCCGGCTCTGCTATGGATATCTCCCCAGATCCTGAGTAGTTATTTGGACCCCCAAAAAAAGGAAACCAAGAACCAACCAGGGCTGCCTGTACGGAGGAGATAGGTAAAACGCAACCATGAGATGTACTTATTGCAAGCATTATCACTCAGCAAGTCTGTGCTCTGAAGCATAATCAACCAAAAAGAGAAAAAGAAGAAGAAAACATCAAGGCCACAGATGGCAAGGGCTAAAGTGTGAAGTATTTCTCTCGTGCCACAATGGTATTTAATAGCAGCACAAATGCTTACCTCAATATTGCGTTTAAAACCAAAGGTATTTAGGCACTCCGGAAAACAAACCAGAGAACAGGCAGTGCAATTAGCTTCATTTACCACATACAACAAGGTAGCTTGCCAGGTCTGCCTGAGAAATTTTGAGTTTTAATGGGAATTACCAGCAGTCACTTAATAGAAATAGGTGAGTAATGACTAATGAACAATCTATTCCATGCATTTAGGACCTCTTTCCATTTCAAAACTGTCTATGAACACATTATTTACTGTCAAAGGACTTCTAGAGCAGTTTCTTGAAAGCTTTCTCATTCAAAATACGTTAGTCAAATGTTCAGAATCCTTAGAAGGGTTTCTTATACCATGGTAAAAACAATAAGCTCAAACTTCTCATAGAAACAAAAAGTTGGATTATTTCATTAAAGTCTCCTGATGTGTTAAATGTTCACACCTCTTTGGCTGGACTAGTCTCAGAAAGCAAACAGTGTAAGCAGGGCTTCCCACAGCAAGAACCTATCCAGTAAGTGTTATTCACACTTTCCCCCTGTCACTCTGGAGACAACTCTAGCTCACCATTTGTTACAGCTAGAAACTGGATAACATGCTAAACAAAGCCCTTTTGCGCCTGTTTCTGCGAGCAGTGCTGCTGGAGGAGCTCTGAATAACCCATCAGTACTGCCTCTACCAGCCACCAGCTCAGTGCTCAAGGACCTGCCTCCTGGGTGAGCCAAAAGGAACATCACTGTGAGGAGCTTCCTCTCCTCAGTAAGAAAGAGTATTTACTTTGGAGCAAAGGATGGTGAGCTCACCCAGAAACACGGCGCTGCTGTCAACAGTCATATTGACCGTGTTCCCGTTCCTTACTCAGAAGGAATTGGTCGGTGATCCAAGTGCTGGGTTTGACATACTGAAAGCAGGTTGGCACTGAGTCTGAGGGCTACAATCAGCTCACTCAAGTAGTATGTTGGAGAAATAGAGAGCAATAATCAGGTAAGGCTCTTCTTGATATCAATGCCTAAAATACTGTCTCATCTGGACAAGTATAACCTAATATATTTGTAGTCTGCTGCATGCTGAAATTATGGCTGAGTTGAAATGTATGGTATATATTTAACATATCAAATATCAATAGTAAAGTTGTAAAAGTTCCATGTGTGCACCTGGCATACCATATAGGCTTTGGATATGAAAATGGAGACTTAATACTCTAACTTCTCATGTATTTTAAACACAAACATTCTAAACTGCAGCTCTTACCATTTCCAGTTCCATGTTTATGCCAAAATCAAAGTAAAAGTAAGATTATAATCAAATCAAAATACATATTGCAAACTCAAGAGATCAGAGATGTACATACATAAACAAATTATTGAAATGGAGAGTGGACTCCTGGGATTTGCAATCTACTTTGGAAAGTGGGATCAAACATAGCACAATTCAGGCTCTCAGCACAGGTATCATGTCCAAACCTGACAAGCTCTTCCCACCCACTGCAACACCAATCCACTTCATCAAGAGTATAACTCAGACCTCGAGCTGGCAGGCAGGTGCTGCTGTCATGAAGCAGTGAAGTTATGCTTCATTCCATATGTGTCCTTTGTTGTCAACAGAAGAGTTGCCAGTGGCATTCAAAATGCATTCGGGAATTTCATGATCACACATACTTTTATACCCTCTCAGCACAAGGCAGTGTCACCAAAGTTGTCTGTTTGGTTAAAGAGCAGATGTGGGTTCCTCACTCTGTACCATCTGGGTAGGTCATTTAGCCCCATTTGGCCTCAGTCTCCCTTCCTATGAGATAGCACTAATGTTTCCATATCACTCACATTTGTTTGGGCCTTCACAAATTACAGTGATGAGCATCATGGAACACCTATAATAACAAATAGCTTAAGCAGTTGGCTGCCTTGCTGCAAACATAGATTAGACATTTAATGCTATCTGAGGTGTATTCACCTCACTGAACTGGAATCTGAACAAGTGAAAACTTTCCTGTGTCAGTTTAAATCTCATCATTACCTACACGTACATCAAGCAACAATATTAAATTCCGAACAAGTTGTTACTGGAGCATTCAAGAAGTAGTAAGAGGGAACGGCTGAAGAGGAAGATTTTAACCAAACTGTACACATTTGATAGCTAGTCTGTTCTCCAAAATAAAGCTCAAAGAGACCAAGTACACTTGATGGATTTTTACACATTTACTATCTTTTATAAGCTTTCAGGACTTACTTCAGTGAAATTCACTT
>JBCJKH010048772.1:7498-52803 GCA_039877255.1 Loriculus beryllinus
GCCATGGTTTAGTGTGAGGTGTCCCTGCCCATGGCAGGGGGGTTGGAACTGGATGATATTAAGGTCCTTTCCAACCCTAACTATTCTATGAGTCTGTGCTGCAGGGCCTTCAAGAATAATTAGGGATGATGCTGGGGGCATTTATATCTCAGACAAATAAGGAAGAGGGAAAGGCAGGATGAGCTGTAAGACTGGATGTAGAAGACCATGTTAAATCAGCATAAAGCAGATTCTACACGTCATGACATAGGATGTCAGGAAGAATAAGGCTATTTCTACATTATTCTCTCTCAAATGGAAGTTCCAGGTTCCAGCTGACTCTGTCTCCACTCAGTGTCCAGAAATCCTCATGGTTCTTGTAGGTAATGCTTGTAGACAAACAGATTCTGTTTATCTCTCCATATGTAAAATACATGGGGATGTAATGGTCTTTAAAAGCTGAAGCTTTTAAAGTATTCCTCTTTTTAATAGAGTGATACTGGATCTTCCATTCTACTTAAAGTTTACACAGCCAAGGCTTTGCATGCCAACCTTGCAAAAGACAATTCCCCCTGAAATCTGAGAAGTACCAGTTTCTGTGTCTTTGCCATTTACCTTCCTTTGCCATTGACTTCCTGTACAAAGGAGTCTATTGTTCAGGTGCCTTACTCACTGCTGCATACATTAATTCCATTCTTTCATAGGGTTTGCAGTTCCCACTGCCCTTTGCTAGAATATGTTTGAGTTCCTTTCTGCTTTAGCAACAGCAGAATCTGCCAGATGGCTTTCTGTTATGTTTAGGCCAGGTGGTTTTAAAGAATTGTGCTGCATTGAAAGCACCTCAGTTGCTTTATTTAACATTTCCTTTTCCTTTTCTTCTGGCTCTTCTTGTCTATGTTTTACTCACTCCTTACAAGCTTGAGTTGTAATTCTAACATATTTTGTGGACTCAGTGTCCTGACCTATAGCTAAAGGTGGACATGGAGAAGCTGATGCTGACATCAGAATCAATAATGATTGATTCTTCAGCATGGGGAGGGCAAGTTCTTCATTGCCTTTGATGGATACTCAGCTAGTGTAGATCACTGTACTGGATGTGATGGTAGAGGCATTACACGCTGATTTATGCTGGCTGATTGCCTGGCATGTTCTGGAGAAAGAAGAAACTGGGTGGGCATTAAGATTTCAGTACTTTCATTATGAATTGCACTTTGCTGTGGAAATGCTGCACACAACAGCTTCACCTGCAGTGAAAACTGCTCTTCCTATCCTGAGCTGTTAATGGCAGGGTTTCTCTGTGCAGTGAACATGCAAGTGCCGTGTCTTGATGCTGGACAATGGAACTGGAGGGAAAAATGAATCCTGCACTTGATCCTGACTGATTTAATGCTCTGTTTAGTTCCTAGCACCAGAGCCTGTGTCAACTGTGCTATGTTGGATAGCTGGCCAATATTATACATAATATTTCGTAGTATTGTGTTCATACTTTAAAGTTCTCATCAATTAGAAAGTCACAACCGATGAGATCGAAATAGTTCAGTTTGCCATCCAGTTTGTGCTTGGCTGCCAGGAAGCACTGCAAAATGATCTGCTTCATCCTTTTCTGAAATGGAAGAGAGGGAAAGGTGGAAGCTGATCATTGGGAAGGAGTCAGTGGAAGTCAGAGGTGTCCTCTAGGTTTAGGGACATTCATCCTTCCCCTGCTTCCTGCAGAGCTTCTCTCTAGACTGAATGGAATGAAACCCTGTCTTGAACTTGGTTCTCCAGGCTACTGCAGTGGTGCATGGAGGAATCTCAGCCTTTGTCCCTTACTCTGAATGAGCTGTCTGTACAATGTTTAGCAGTGTTCTTTCATTTACTCCTGGGGGGCACCTGGATGCGAGCTAAACACAGCCATTTTTGACAGTGATGACTCAGAAGCCCCTCTCAGCTGTGCTGGACATGGTGTTTTGAAGAAGCCTGGTGAGTCACAGCAACTTGTAGTAGGGGACGCTAAGCTTCAGTTTGGGAGTTGAAATGCATGGTGGGGAGTTGCTGAGTGGAGAGAGATACCATAAAATTGGCTGAAAAGTTTCTGATCCCCTGAGAAATTTGGCAAATGCAACTACGTTTTCTTCTGAGCCATTTTTCTGAACAACGATGTATTTTAACAATTCATTTTCTTTGTGTTTGGCTTTAAACTACCTCATTTCTAAAGTTAACCTGAGAAAGCTCTGTTCTCTGCCCTTTTCACCCAGCAAGTCATGTAAGGAACTGATGCATCATTAGACTCAGGCTGATGAAGTCTCAGGGACTCAGATAATTTCTTCAGTGAGACAAGAAGATGGTCAGAATCTGAGTCTTCATATCTCTCCTCCATGCTAGAGAAGATTTAAGGCCCTGACATGATTTTCATGGGGCAAAATCAGACAGAGTGAATGGTGAGACCAAGTTAAACAGGAAAGAGACCACTAAAAGTGTAGTCCCTTTCCAGGCTGACAGGCTGGAGAGCTGTATGATGTGTACTTGATGTGTTAAAGCAGGACCACAGCATTGCCCAGGAACATGAAGACCGTAATAGCACTTTTAGAGCTAACATTTACAATCACACTCTTTTTCTCAGCTGTTTGTTATTAAAACTAAACTGTGTGTCTTCACTTCTGTGTTTAGCATCTGCAGATAAATGGGTACTAAGGGACCATCAATACCTTCTCACTCAGTGTATGTGTTTCCTTGGGGGAGGTGATGTGTCTTCCTGCTATTCCTGTCACCCTAATGAGGCAGATGAGCACACCATCCACTTACAGTAAACACAGTGAAATCCCAGTCTTTGGGGAGCCCCTTTGGACTTTCTGAACTTCTCATTAACGTAGCTGTTGAAATGCTCCATCCGCCAAATGGTCTCATCTTTCGGCTGGCTGTACAGGGAGTTCTTCTGCATGTACTGAGAGGTGGGGAAGCACAGCAAAGGGAGGATTAGATTTCTGGCACTGGAGAGTAATGGCCTTGCACAGCAGGCATCCAGCTACCCTGAGTTGTTCCAGGCATCTGGAGTTGGGATGAGCCCCAGGATCACACAATAGAGGTGGGGGGAATAGAGCTCCTCACTAGCAAAGCTAAAGCTGAGCCAATGTCCTGACTCCCATTGTACAGCACTACCAGAAGCAGAAATGTGCCTGACCCACATGGATGCTGTAGTGACAATTACCCAAGGTCAAAGCACTGTTGTGTGACAGTGAGAGGTGCTTTCAAGTCACAGACATGATATTCTTTGGACTAAATCCAGTTCCAGTGCCTGGAAGTCTTCTACATGTGGGAAAGATGGATGGGTGGATCCTCAGAGGGAACCAAAGTGAGGGCTTCTCTCTTGTGCTCATTAAATACCTTTGTCAGATGGAGTTAAGCATTCCAGAAGTCTTTTTTTTTGCTTCCCAACTCAACTGTAGGACCTTTACTATGAGGTTGCAAAGCTTCTGGTTAGTGATGTTTCTCCTGACACTTGTCTTTTGGAAAGACACTAGGAAAATGGCTGATTCCAGGTGGGATGCCAGGGCAGGAAGGGAAGGAGAGCAGAATCAGCTGTAATTTGAGGAAGTCTGGCCTATTACCAGCTGCTCCTGCAAATGTCCTTTCCCGCTTCCCAGCAAGATCCCAGATAATTTGCATTCTGCTAATAAGCACCTGTCCTCTGTGTATTATCACCTGTGCCCTGGGATCCTACCCCAGCACCTGAATTCCCATGGGGATAGCTCTGTAGCTGAGCAAACAAACTATTCCAGGAAAACAAGTGGCACATTGATAGTAGCATGTATTGCAGGAAGCAGGTATAATCTGCTGTCCTGAACTGCACTTCTATAGGTACAGTAAAACTCCAACTGAAGTGGGCTTGTCTGCTGCCTCCCTAATGTGTATTTTGCTAGGTCTAGGAACACAGCATGCTTCTGGGAGCACAGAATGGCTTTAAAAGCAAACTGTTTTCTTCCTTCTTTTAATTCTCTTTCATCAGGGCCACTTCTAACAACTTACAGGCTTCATTTGAAGTAAAAACTGAAGTAGATGTGAGCAAGGAAGGCTTCAGTTTTGTATGGGGGTAAATGCCAGAACAGTTTTGTTCTGTGACAGCTCACAGTTGAGAAGGAGGACAAGCAAAGATGAAGGTTTAAGAATGATGGCTCTCAGAGAACACATCTGCATCTTACATCATTATGATTATTGTATTTCAGGACAATAGGATCAGCAAAATCCTCAGCCAAGATTAAGGCTCCTTTGAGCTATGTAGCTGCAATCAAAGGCTTCTTGCCCTAAGAAGCTTACAGTCTGCGGATACAAGAGAGAAGAATGGCAGGAAAAAGAAGTCTAGGGAGAGAAAGTGTCAGGTACGCAGGGAGCTGGTCCATGGCAGAGAACAGAACCTGCTCTGGTAACACTTCTGTTCTGCTCTGCTGCCGTGCCTGACCACAAGCCCAAATACATTTCCTGGCTGCAGAGATTTTGCATTCATGAAACCCTTATTTTTTGCCTTCCAAAAGTCCTTTTTGCTTGCCATCTGTCAATCTCACCCTCGCCTTCTGCTGCGCTGGGTGACCTCAGCTTACCTGGTTAGTCAGATCATCAGAAGCAGCATCAGAGTTGACACAGGGCAGCCTGACATAACCCTGGGCAAAGAATAACAGGTATGGTGCTGTGCAGGCAATGAGGAGGTAAGAGCAGACATCACGCTTCTTCCCTTCCAGGGGTGCTGAATGTACCTGGTGAGAGCAGTATTTCAACACGTGTCACAGCAGGCAGCTGTAATCCATGAGCACTCAGAGCTCACACAAACCCACTGCCGGTTCAGTCACACCATAGAATTCATCTCTTTGTCCCTTTCTCCCAGGTTTTAAGGGGAGTGGCAGCAGAGGGCGCTTGTAGGAGAGGCTAGACGTACCAGGAGCAGCTCCGTGTAAGAGGAATAGAAGCTGTGCCCGGTACAGGAGCAGGAGGTAATTAAAGATTTACTAACATTTACTGGAGAATACACGAAGTTTATGTTTGGACAAAAGAACCCTTCATACAGCACCATTGCTTTTATTGCCAGAGTGATGTAATCTGGGAATTGTTTCCCTTTATCATCAAAGGTTGCTGGATGGCTACAGAAATAACAAGGATATGCTCTTAAAACAATGCTAGCAGTTTTCAAAGGTTTATGGAGCCCCTTTCTTGAGAGCAAAAGCCATTCCTCACTACTAGAAAACAAGATGGGATCTAAGATAGGGCGCAAGTACTTTCTCCCCTGGAACTTGTCCATGTCAGAGACCACATTTTGGTCTAACTGAGGCCCTTGGTCTGGTTTTGTTAGGCAGATGTTGTTTTGCTCCATGCAATGGTTGCTGCATAGACACAGTCCAGCCTGTAAGATCATCATTTTACAAGTCTCTCTTACCCTTTGCAATGAAGCCAACCATTCCTTTGTAACAGAAAGACGTGTGGATGAATATAAACAGAGAACATTGCTTGCTTTGGCCAGAGAAGCCCTTGGAAAGGTTGCTGTGTGTGCTGTGTTCTTTTGCAAGATAAAGATGCCAAACCAGGAGAGCAGAATGTCAGGGATGTGGCACATGGTCAGTGAGGAACTGGTATCACCACTTTGCCAGGACATGCAGTGATCGCTCCATGGCAAAACGTGCTTTTGCCATGTCAATACTACAGTGTTATCACGACCATATCACACTGTCGTTCCTGGCATGTCATGACAATGCCATGCCTGGCTGGGCACCATGAAGTTTACAGAGCCCTGCATGCCTAGCTCTGCACACCAAAGGCAGCATCAAAGGCAGCTAGGAAGTGCAGCTCCTGGGATAATTGATCTTTGTTGCATTCCTCTTTGAAAGGTTTATTCACTCATCTCAAAGCACTGAAGTGATTTAATTATAATGCATTCCTCAGCTGAGGGAGGGACACTGAGGCAAAGGGAAGTGGAGTTAACAGAACACAAGTAGCGTTCAGTCGCTGAAACTCTTCTCATGACTTCTGCTGGCCTTATTTTCCCCTTCCTTTTCCTGCTGCTGTTTTCTACAAACATTTTAATAGTGGCTTTTAGGGTGTATAGTATACAAAGAAGAACCTGCATAGCTAATTCATGCAAAGCATGAAATATAAACCAACCCCAACCCAAAATGTTAGTGACTGGAAGCCAGTGCCTATTGATTGAGGTCTAGACTTCTGCAGCATTGAAGCAGAGTTAAGAAGGTATTTGGGAGGCTTTATTATACTGCAGGGAACTGATATTGTAGCTGTATCACTTGTAAAGCGCCAGCTTTGTATAAGAAGCTGGGATTATATCTCATTTAAATTGCTTTCCACAAGGCTTTATGCATAGACCTCCTGTACAGACTAATAGCATCTGGCCTTTTGAAGACATTCTTAAGCTTCCAGACAAAGGTAAAACCCAGTCTTTCTGATGACTAAGAATACCTTGAAACGACTGAAGTACAGATGCAAGACAAACTAACCAGAGAAGTAGCCTCTGTCCCACAGAATGGACTGAGGAGATGTGGTGTAACCACATGAAATACCCATGGACCAATCCAGCTCTCTGAGGCTCAATCAAGCACACTACTCACACATGACTTTCCAGGTTTCAAACTCTACCTTTGCACTGTTGTTGCCTGGGGAGCCCTGCACAGCACCCTCTTACTGAGCAGGTATTCCTCGGCTCTGTGGAACTTGTCTTGGAGGGTGCTGACAGCAGCTGGATTTTTAAGCAGGAAAATTCCTCGACCTTGTTTAGAGCAACTTGGTTTGCAGATCCAGATGTGTTCATCTGCAGAGAGAATGGGTCTGTTACAGCACTGTGTGTGGCATGAAACACTGTTGTGCCCATTGGTGGGCTCTGAAATCCACTCACATGAATATATGTGTATGTATGTACATACACATATAGACATCAGTTATTACTACTGGGTATACTTCTATGAGCATTTCAGAGGATCACATAGGTATTTATGTTGCTTGCCACCATGATTAAGACAATTCACCTTTGCAAAGGGCAAAAAAGGCATTTCTCCCATTTTTTAAGTCCAAGTGAAAAGATTTTGGGAAGAATTCTTCCATCTTCAGTAACCTGTGGGAGAGTCAACACAAGTTGAAACCCCTGTCCAGAACATTCATGCCTCTGTTACTTTCAGAGAGGATGTGGTTTCTTTCCTGCTTGAGAACAATTGTGTATGTGTGTTTGTATGTTTTTCCAGAGCTCCTCATTCCATCAGCTTTCAAGAAACTATTTTATCCTGAAGACATTCTTCATATGGTCAAGTGTTTAGGTGTTTATGGTCAGTTAGTTTAGTTGAGGTGGCTGCAGTGACCGTGGTACAGGTTACCAATTGGGCTCTTGGTAGGTCAAAAATAAAGGAGCAGAAATGGCAATAAGCTTTTCTTCAGTTACAGTGGCCATGGCACAAGAGGTTGTGGCCTTTCCAGTAGGAACCCAAACTGGAGAATTACTATGGCTGTTGTCTTTGGGGAGGACCTGGCACTCCCACAGCTCCAGACATAGAGAAAGAAAGGAATTCAGACTCTGATCTATGTATTTGTGGGGGAAAAGTGCCTTTTCTAGAAGATAAGAAAGAAGTAAACCCCCATATAACTTTGTACCCTCTACTGTTAAGCATCCGGAAGAAAATGGTCCTTTCTGTTGGCATGTTTCTGGTCGAGGCTCAGAGGTGAGAGTTCTTGGAATTCAAGTTCCTACTGATGGTATTCATCACCCATTTTTGCTCCCTCAGGCAGCACAAAAGCCCTATCTTACTGGTGAGGACTCCGTTGTTGGGGATCTGGTAGAGAAGCTGTTCACCTGTATGAGAAGAAACATAAAACTTGCCCTCATTGTCCCAGTCTTTAGGAGGAAGCTGATTTTGTCACTGCATCCCTTGCTCATTCAACGGTGCCACTGCTGTCACAGCATTCCAGCTGCAGAATTGCACTGAAACATACCCCTTCTGCACTGCCAACTGCTGTCATGGGGCAGTCTGACAAACAGCTGCCAGAAGAGCTGGCAGAATGGAAAAGGGAAAGGTGGCTGCTGTACATGGACTTGCAGGGTAGTGATACCACTCTTTCTACCACAGAGAAGCCTGCAGCAATGTGCTGTGATGCTCAGGCTTGCCAGGGCACAGATCTTGACCAGCTCCCAGGAGTAAAAGAATTGCCCCAGGGGCTGTGCTTAGGGAGTTTGTATTTGTTATGCAAAGTACTGCTCTGAGGGTGCCAGGCAGAGGTGTTGCTTTGGGAGACCTTGGGTTTATGCTTTAATGGTGGGAAAGCTGGGGAGTCAGGATGCTGCTATCAGACCAAAGGTAAAGAGCAATTCAACAAGCCTGGGGAGAAGGGAGTACTGTGTTTCTAACATGACTGATGGTTTGTGTTTAAATCTCTACAGCTCATTTCACTCTCCTTAGTTCATTTCAATGGTATCTTTTCTCCCAAAGCTGTTTCCTTGTCTAACCCTTTAATCACCACAGCAATCTCTGATGTCCCCTCCAAACTCTGTCAGGAAGTCGAGGTTCCCTGTTTCTCCTACCCTCAGGTGACCTCCTTTGCCCTGGGAATCACAACTGCAGCATTCCCAAGTTTTTCCCACCACCCTCTCCTGCTCAGGGCCCACAGGCACCTTTACATTCTTTGAAATGGTAATAGGTCTCCTGGCACTTGATTTCACACCATTTCAGTGCATAATCCTCTCTTGTGTTGTCATAGATACACTGCCAGCCTCTTAGCTGGCAGTAGATGCTCACACTGCGTAAGGAAAACAAAATAGAACAGGATCCTCCCTTCTACTAACAAATACTTACTTAGCTCATATCCCTTGAACTCCTAATAATTTTCCCTGGCAGCCTGATCTAATATGCCCAGGAGGCCCTGGGTGGGGGGTAAGATGGGAAGCGTTCATTAGAACTGCTGCTAGTGGACCTGCTGGTCTGAGCTTGAGACAGGTGGGAGGAGTAGCTGAGGATGCTAAAGAACATTATGATTCAGCAGCTCTAATGAGACCTTGTACCATTTCAGCAGGGTTTTTCCAATTAGGATGCAGCTGGTACCCATGGAATAGAAATGTTCAGAGTCCAGTCTTAATAAGGAGGTCCTCTGCTGAGGAGTGTAGGGAGAGATGACAAACAGCAATAGAAAAAGCTGTTTGTAGGCTATGGAAACATAGCAAAGAAGTGCTGCTTGCAGCAGAGATTCTGTGGTGCTTGGTGGTGACAACATCCAGAGAAGAATGCCAACATGCTGGAAAGAGCTCAGAAAGGAAAGCATGGAACTTCTGATCTGACAGTTTTTCTTGGGCAGAAATCTCTTCTTGTTTTTTGCTTGTTCTGCATTTAGCACAACAGAATGTTGATCAACAACAGTGGTTGCTAGCTCTAGTGGCGATGCTAGCAGCTTTCCTACATGGTGTAACAAAGTGATTTCTGCACAGCCCAAACAGAGGAACTTTCATTAAACAAATAGAAGTACTTCATTCCTTTGCAAAGATGCAGTTAGCTGCTTCACCACTAGTGGCCTTCCTATGGGTACTTTCTATTTGATTTATCCTTAAATGGTTCCCCAGGTTTACCACTCCAAAAAGATAGGAAGTCAAAGGAAAATTGTTTAAGGCCAATGGATAATACTGCATCACTTTATTTCTGGTCATACTACTGTTTATATGAGTCTGCTGACAGGACCTACTTATCAGCTCCATTAGATCCGCTGATATAAAAATATGGTCCTGGTCCCACTGGTACTTTTAGGATCTCTTCTTTTGGCTGTTTTTCTTGAGGGTTTGCTTTACCCTGTGTTCTGTTCTCATCATTCTTGGCTTTCTCAAGCTGCGCTTGAAAAGTAGCTGCAAAATTGGAAATGGAGAAACTTCAGATGAGCTGGGATCTTCTCTGTAAAATCCATCTCTACAAAGACAGCTGGTACAGAAGAAGACACTGTAAGGTAACTGCTTCAGTTGGGTTTATAGCCATTGCATAAGCTGAGTACAAGTCATTCCAGATGGAAAGCTGGGGGTGGCTGTGGCAGAGTCTGACAGACTGCAAGGTCTAAGAGGTGTGGAGGTACAAAGGGAGAAGAGCAAGAAGAGCCTCCTAAAAAGTGTTAGCCGTACACTGTGCATTGAAACAGATTCTCTTTCAGCTGAAAAGCCTATAGGAATTTTGACAAGCCTGGGATGTGACAGCTCTGAGGTGCCCTGACAGGCAGCCACAAAGTAGGGTGGCACATGTGAAGTGCTGTGACAACAACTGGAGGGGTAGGAATGGGAAACTTCCAACTGGTATCTAATCAGTTCAGTGTTGCAGTGATTCTGGTGCTTATTCTCAGGCCTCAGGGCTCAAAAGCTGGTGAATTTGTAGGGGATAATAATACTTTTTAAGTATAAAGTTAATGGATCTGCCTAACAAGTAAGTGCTGTTGGGTGGAGAATGTCAGAGCTTGTATCTAGCTTTAGCAGCTATGAAGGTCTTCCAACTTCTTGGCCTTCTAGGAAGGATAAACTAAACCAAAAGCATCACTTCCAAATCTTTCCCTGTCAAGTGTTTTTTCTGTATAATACATAGCAAAAGCTTTCCTTTTGCAAGGCAAAATGAAATTTCATTACTTTTCCATCATGCTTTGTCTGTATTTCAGGTCTCTGATGTTCTTCATACAGCACAGACAGTTCTCTGGTGTAGTCTACAATCAGGTTCTAAAGTAGCTGAAACAACTCAAGTACCATCTCACCCTAACAGAGATACAGGCCCAGAGGTCTAACGCTGTGCTTTATAATGTATATTTGGGATATCAATACCCTCTTCTCCAGACTTATGGAAAACATACAAAGGCTTAATACTTCCAGAAACTATGCCTCTGCTGTCTTTTCGACTTGGCCATGCCCAAAACTTTTTGGAACAACATGTGAGCAGGAAAAGTCCACCCTGTCCTAGTTCTGTTCCCATGGAATTAGGTGGTGGCAGGGAAGGAGGGAGCAGGAAACTGGAGTTACCTCCTCCTTGGACTGTTCTTTTATCATTATTATAGTACATCCTGTGGCTACATGAGTTAAAACTTTCATCTCAATGACAAAACTCATTTTGCCATAAATGGAACAAAGGTGTTGGATGCTGTTATCTCTCCTATTTTACAAGCAGTTGGTTTATGTCTTTGTTGCACTCCACCTGTGAACACAGGTGCAGTGCATGGTGAACTCTGTGCCCAATTATTGGATTTCCCAGCAGGCTCCCACACCTGGTTCACTTTGCTTTGGACTAAAGGAAGTAGATTGCAAATTCTTTGAGGCAAGACTTGCTTTAAATTCCTGCTTCGCGTAATCCTTGGCACCAAAGGGTTCTTCCACTAAAAGCCTCAGTGTTGTTACACACGGCAGCATTATCAGTGCTAATCCCTGGACTTCTGCCTTGAAGTTCCTCCTTAAATTCAAACCAAAACAAACCAAAAGAGCACACTAAACAACCAGTTCAGACAAGCCAGAGCACAGAGTCCACGGTGGAGAACCCTGCCTCAGCAATGTCTTGTAACCAACTGGAACGAGCTTTTTCCACAGTGAACATCCAGCTGCAGACTCCAATCGCTCCCTGCAGGATGCTGGGACAGTTGCATTGAGGAGGATCTCCAGCAGGGAGCAGTGCCTGGCTCTTGTGTCTCTCTCCTTTTGCCCTCAGAGCACCAGACCAAACAAAAACATGCTCTGTCCTCCTCTAGAAGGGGCCGTCATTGGCAACTCAGTCAACGGTTTTGGACAGGCTGTTTGAAAGCAGCTCAAAGGCAGGTCAATGAATTATGCATAAGCATCAGGGAAATAAAAAGCCACGCAGGAAAGCAGTACAGCTCGCCTGCTCCTAAACCCAGAGCTTGTTATGCAAAGGTTGTACCATGAAGCAGTCCCACCCCTCCAGCTACTGGTATCTTCCACCAGTGGGGCTGGTCTCTCTCCTCTGCCTTAACACGGGCTGTTAAAGTGCTGCTCTTGTTATTCTTTGATATGGGAATGTAAATATTGATTTCTCTATTTTTAACATTTAACTGCTTGTTCCTAGATCCTGCCACAGCTTTGGGCTCTTTTACCACTTCCCTCTTTGCCTGGATTGCTAAGAGATTAACCAATTTTAAACAGTCCCATTTATCCCGAGACATGGACACGTGAAATATCCTGCAGTGATTGAAGTGCTGGTAAGGTATTCTTCCATTAGTCTGAACACGTACTTGTCTCTCCCTCTCTAATCTTTATACAGAGACCCAGAGGGTGGGAGCCTTTTATCATCTCTTCTGTCTAATTATAGAATCTCCCAGTGTTCAGAATGAATCTCCGTTTCACTGAATCTTTTGACACATGTTACTTAAGCAAGAGTCCTCTTAAGTCTTCATTTGCTTGTGTGTTTTGCATCAAGGTAAGGAGAAACAGGGATGCAGGGCATATTGCTGTTGCCTGATTGCATAAATTTGGAGCAAGGGCCTCTTCCCTTGTTTATCAGAGATGGGATTAGATGCTTCTTGGGACCTGAGCTCTTAGGAAAGAACAGAGTTGCTTGGCTTGCACACTTCATCACCAGAGAGGAGTGGGTATTCCAGAGGCTGAGTTTGTGCATCTGAACTCAGCTCTCAGCTGTTTCTCTGTCCAGAAGGTGTTTGTGGTGGAGAGGGGGGAGAGCCATTGGGGAAACAGTTTTTAACTTGTCACAGTTACCAGCAGCATGGAATGAAACAGCAGGATTCCTTTCCAGAGAGCCTCCACAGAGGTTATCTTCACACTGGGTGTCACCAGTGAATTACATTGCTTGAGACAATCCTGAATTTGGCCCATTAATTTCTTTGGGAATTGCATGTTGGCAGCATTTGTACGAGCAGCTCCTATCTCAGCTCTGCTTTCAGTGCACATGGGGATGAACACGGGCAGGGAGATGCAGGCTGCTTTGTGTCATTTGCTACCAAAGGGAAAAAAGCAGAGCTTAGAAGACAGACCTTCCTTTTTCCATGTAAAGGAAGGTTGAACAGTGTAGAAGCTGACTGATTTCCCCGGAATGTAGCTGAAATTTGCATTTAAGAGCACCAAATGAGCTAAAGACAAGACCTAGAGATTACCTCTGTATTAAAAAGGTATTCATTTGAAACAAATAAATCTATTTCTTATTGCCAAAGCACAGGGATGAGCTCAACAACAAACATGTCACAAAAATAATGCTCTTGGTTTGGGCATTGAAAGATTTGGAGTATTTCAGCCAAATTCTCCCTCCAAAGCAATGGTTTCTTTTCAAAGGAGCTGCTTGCTAATGGATAGCTTGTGTTTCTCTTCATGTTTTCAACAAAACAGTCAAAATGTTGGTATGAAATCATTTAATTTCATTAGATATTTGTCAGCCAATATCAAAAATTTTGGTCTTGAACTATTTTAGAAGCAAAGAGATGGGCTTATATTTTCTCAGGGTTTAAATGAAAATGGTGTAAATTATGTGCAGTATGTCTGGAATTCATGCTCTATGTTTGGGTGGTATAAGGAGAGGTAACTCTGGCATCAGATGAGAATCTGGTCATAAAACTTAGTACAATCAATAGCTAAAGCAGGATACAGTATTCACCTCTGATAGCTGATAAGGATCCAGTCTGTTGGTAGCTTCCTTGCATCTTGCACAAAGGCCATCTTAGCTTGACCTGCAAAAGGAAGGATCATCATCCTTATGTCTGTCTGTTTAATGATGTCTCTGTAGCATTTTCTCAGTAACAGGCACTAATACAAACACTGATTGCTGGTGATAAGAAAGAGATGGTGCTGCTGCACCCAGAATATATGTAAAGCCTTTGATATCAAAGAAGAACATTTTAGGCATCATCCGGTTTGCCTGGAGAGGTAGTTCTGCAACACCTCAAAACAACAGCTCAGTGTTTTTACCAAAGGATATCTGATGACAGCAGGTTGGTGATCCCAGTTTTGGTGATCTGATGAGAACTCAGAACTCAGTCTTTGAGGATTTGCCAAATCATGTTTGGGATAAGGGCCTGGAACATTCAATCCAAGTATCATACTAGAGATGCAAATAGCTGTTCAGTGTGTAAGCCAGCACTGCTGTCATGAGGTGACACAAAATAGCTTCAGCATCTTAGTGATAAACCCCTCTGTACCATATCTTCATGGAGACTAGAGATATTCCGTACAATCACAGTTTCATGACTTTTAGCCCCCTCTTTCAGGGGCTAAAACTGTGTCTTAAGCCAACAGGAAGGTATGGAAATTCTAACCTTTGCTTGTCAGTTCCTAAACACTTTAGCAGAGCTCTAACTGCACCTCGTCTGCCTTCAGTTCAGAGAACTTGCACTTGACTTGAGTCAGGCCACAAAGAGCTTCTAAAGAAGCAAAACATCCTGTGATGGAGCAGGTTTGCACTCTGGAAGAGTACAAACTGCCTTACTTCATGGATTGAAGCACAGCACATCCACAACAGCAAGCAGAGGCTCAGCAACTCAGATTGCTTCTGCTTTATTCCCAGTCTGCTGTGCCTAGCTGGGAGGGTCAGAAAACCTTCAGTGCTTTAAACACAGGCTGATGCCCTGGCAACAGCTGCCTGGAGGCTGGAGCTGGTCACATAAGGGGTTCTGGTGCTGGAAATGCACTCCAGTTTTCCTGGAGTATTGTGTTCAGCTTTGTGGCCCCAACACAAGAGGGATGTGGAGCTGCTGGAGTAAGGCCATGGAGATGCTCCGAAGACTGGAGCAGCTCTGCTCTGGAAGCAGGCTGAGAGAGCTGGGCCTGTGTTTTCTTATGTGGTAACTCCCCTATCCCCCCCCAACTAAAAAGGATGAGAAACATCGATGGAAGGTGGAATTTGGCTTCCATTCAGCCTCTCTGTTGGCCCTGCATCCTCCAGTGTGGCCGTGCCAAGGCAGTGTGAATGCCCTGGCACTCCTCCCTGCTGGTCACCGTGACCTTCAGGAACATTCTATTTTCTTGTTCATATACAGTGCTTCTGATTAGGCTCCAGTGCTCACACGGAGCCAGTCGGGATCCTGACCTTGCCTTACCTTCAGCCTTCCTGGATTACCTCTCATGGCCAACCCTCCCAGCCTAATCTCTGGTCATATAGAGAGCAGCTCGGAGTGGGAGGATGGCAGTGTTGCAACCTGCAACTGCAAATACCTTCAGCAAACGTTGCACCCTCTAGGAAATATTGCCTAATTGTTGGAGAAGGGGAGAGGCTGACAGGTGCAGGGCTAAGAGAGGAGTTTCCCTCACTGAAAACGCCCGTATGTATTGCTTTCTGTACAGTGAAATGAGATAATTCCATAGGGAATTACCAGAGAAGACTGAACTGTGTGTTTGCCCTGTTTTCCTTTTTAAATGCACTTTGGACACTATTTTTCCACCCTTTTCTGTTTGACTCTCCTGTGCTGAGCATGTAATTCAAAGAACAACAGAGGTTTTCCTTTGCATGGGAGGAGGAAGGGGCATTCATCTCTTCTCCCTCTTCTACTTATTCTCTTCTGCCTGGTTACATGAATGTAGAGGCCTCTAAAACCTGAGGTTTGCAGAAGTTCACCAATAGCTTTAAAAGTCATTAGAGTGAGCCATGGCAAAGTGGCTGCATAATCCTTATTATCCTGGAAAACCAGGCTAGGAAAAGCTGCAAAAGAAAAGAATGTGAGCTGCCAACACAGGTACAGTTGGAGACAGAGCGTGTTTAATTCACTCTTCAGAGACTTTCTGTGACTTGATCAGCTTTACAAGTGCCATTTAAGTCATCAGGTTTGGGACTCAGGCAGTGGGACAGCTTGCTGCTGCATTTGGTCTCTTGTTTAAGTGCGTAAAGCTGGAATGTTTTCATGTGAAAATCCCTTTTGCATTCATATTTCTGAAGGCCTTATGGGATCCATATGAAATACAAGTGTAACAAACTAGTCCCTTGACTCTAAGATATATCAAGATTTATATAAGATACCTATTTCCTTGCTAGAAGATGCAATAATAAGCTTATAATTCTTTTTCAAGGTGCTCATGAAATCCAAGGAGTGCTGTGTCAAACAAAGCCCAGTAAAAAGTCAAACATTAAACCATGGAAAATGCCTTCAAAAAATAATGTTCTACATCATTACTTATGCAGAACATTGAGTCAAGCAGTGGAGCCTTGTTATTCAACAGCCAGGAAAAGCATAGAATAGAGAACTAATGTCACACATGGACACATGCTGCAGGTAAGGGAGACAGCAGGTCTCAGAGGGTCTGGAATTCCCTGTTTTTGTAAGCAGAGATTGGTTTCACAAACCATCCTCTGGAAGGAAGCGAGCTACATAAAAGTGCTAATGTTTGCTTGCTGAAGAAACCAATCTTAGCTTTACTGCAGGAATAGTATGCTTTTTAATGCTTCTCTCTCTGAATAGGTGCAGGTTGAGGATGAAAACTCCTGTCAGTGGCCTATGAGAGATGCTTTAGCAACTCCTGCTCCTGATCGTCTCGGAGTTCAGGTGAGCAGCATTGTTCCATCCCAAAGCCACGGAGCCAAACCCAGCACTCAGGGCTGGGATTGGCAGCGCAGGGGCTGGGTACCAGCTCCAGCCCTCTCGTGGGAGAGCAGCACTATCTGGACAATCTCTTTCATTGAAGGATTTTTGAGCAGTGACTCATGTGCTGGTGGTGTGTGTGCTCCCAGTGCCCTTTCCCACAGCTTGACTGGAGGGGCAGAACAACACGTCTCTCAGAGAACAATGTTTTAATGATGTTTGGAGGCTGCTCCCACTCTTACATAAACTAATTCCTAAAGTATCTCTGGAGGTCAATTCCAAGCAGGTTTTTCCTAGCTTGGCATTGCTGTTTTCCAATGGGAGCAGTGTTTCTTACAGGTGGTCACAGCATGATCTAGGAGGGATAAAGCTGCCTTGTGGAGGCAGCCTGGAAGGACTGTGTGTGCTATTTTATACAAGCAGGGTGGTGAAACAGGTTGCCCAGAGAGGTGGTGGATGCACCATCCCTGGCACATTCAAGGCTAGGTTGGATGTGGTTCTGAGCAAACTGATCTAGATGAAGATATCCCTGCTCATTGCAGGGGGTTTGAACTGAATGAGCTCCCTTCCAACCTGGACTATTCTATGATGTTCTTGAGTGTGCAGCAGGGTTGTGGGGGTCAGAAAGCATCATATTCCCTTGGCCCTGCAACAAAGCCACTGTGAGAGACAGGAAAACTCATATACTTGTCTAGACTTCAGTTTTCCCACCTGTACAATAGAAAAACCCAGTTTTTACATGTTGTGGACAAGAATAGATAATTACTGGATATGCCTATTGAACAGCACGTTGTTGGGCCTCCCAGCAGTGAACTGTGTGGTCCCCATCCAGAACTGAGCTGCAGCTTGATCATGGTGTGTGTAGGTTTTATTTCAAGACCACAGGGAAACAATGGGAAGCAGTGCAACATATAGCAGCTTTCCCAGAGAAGCTTATTAGTCTGGCCTTGTCTCCCCCTACACAGCAGGCCATTGACATGAGGAAATTAATGATTAAGCCCCAATTCTGACACAAAGCTATGCAGTCAGGAGAACCCTCCAGATTCAAACATGAAATCCAAGGGTTTTGGCTGGTTACTCTCATGGTTTTGTACCAAGGCCACTAAAGCCCTCCAACGTCTGTGGGAGGTTCACCACATGAGCCCATTTCATGTAATCTGTTACAGAAACCCTATGTATTACAAGGAGACTGACCCATCCCCTTCCCCCAGGTGTTTCTTGTAGCACAACAAGACAGCAGAGCAGCTGAGATCAGCTAAAGCCCAATTTACACCTCCACACTTACAGGTGAATTCACTTTGCCTCTTTACACCTCATTAGCAATCTGTCTTCCACCAGCAGGAACACAGGAGCTTGCCATGGAGATCAGACCTGAGGCCAGTCCACCCTTGTGTCTCATCCCTGACAATGAACAGAGCTTCAGCAGAGAGCACTGGAGGCTGCAGGGCACTAAGCTGGAGGAGGGCTGGCTTCACTGCGTTGGAGGTAGGGAGGAAAGGTTATTGCTGAAGAGGCAGAGGTGAACCCAGAGGGCTGGTGAAGCTGGGGCAGAGCTGAACTGTGTGCTGTGCAATGCTCTGCTTCTATCTGGTGGGTCAGGACCTGCAGCCAGGACCTTACTGTGATGAGGAAAAGGGAGAATATGTGATAGAGCTGTTGTTAAAGTGTCCTACCCGCTCCCTGCCTTTCCCTTTGGTTTATTGTGCTGTTTCTAAAATTGCTTTCCTGTTGTTCGAACTCCTTCCCTTCCCTCCTGTTCCCCTGCTTTTTCCATTTAGGTAGGGAAATGTCCTGCTCTTGACACAGCATCCAAGGTGGATCCTGTGACCAGTCCTGGTTCCCAGGTTTGACCAAAGGCTTGCCAAGTTCTTTGTTTCTGTGTGCACCATGAGGAGCCCTTTGCATATTTTTCGGGTGATTTAATCCTCAGTTGGCCATGCCTCAGATGGCTCTGCTGCTGCAGGTGCATTGCTGCAAGGGGCACATGAAGTGCTGAGCTTTCTCAAGAGCACTGAAACCCCCTTCTCTCTGAGCTGTCTCATGCAGCAGATGACGGCTTTGTGAAGAACAAAGCAGAGGACCATTTACAGTAAGAGGAGTGTGCTTTGCTGAGTGCAGAGTGTTTGCAGCTCTTAATGATGCAGAACCTCTGTTAGGTGGCTGTGGGAAAGGGGTGACTCTGAGCTGTGTGCAAGACCTGTTAATATTTGTTTCACACTAACAAAGGCTGGAATGTCGCAGGCAGGAAGAATGGTTCTTTGCTTTTGGGCCCACAGAACTCTAACACGTCTGCTTTCTGCTCTGCACCAAGGCTGAGCCCATTGCAAACTAACACAGCATCCCAGTGTTCACAACAGAGCAATTCTAACTGCCCTAGCTTGCAGCATTCCCAGTATTCAGGCACAGTTACACCCTCGACAAAATCAGTGCCTGGAAGCCCAGGGTTTTACTGACATTGCTATGGAACAGTTCTGAGCTTTTATTTAGCACAGCTTGTGCCACATGATGGAGACCAAGAAATAAAGATCAGCCTTTGACCATTTGTTTGCTTTGTCCATGTTAGGTTGGGCCAGAGGGAAAACCAGAAAACAGCACAAGGCAGTAACTCACAGAAACCAGAGGGAGCAGTTACAGAACTAAGAAGCTGCAGTGGAATCATAGAGGATGAAATTCACTGCTACAGGTACGTGATCTCATGGGGCAGCAATGGTGAATTACTGCCAGAGGTCTGGGCCAATGCTCATGAGCTGCAAATATTCTTAAGCTCAAGAATAGAAACCAAAACTGCTTGTGATCACAGGGACATGGATGCTAAGGCTGGTTTGGCAGCTAAGAGACAAGTGTGTAACTCCCTTAGACAAGGACATGCATTTTCTGGGGCATCTGGAAGATTCTAGGATTCTGTAGCTTATCCTTGCTTCAGTGAAACATCTAATGAATAACTTCAGCAGCTCCCTGCCACACACACAGATACATATATATATATATATATGTATGTGTGGGTGTATGTGATGCCTTTAAAACTGGATCCAGAGCAAGAACTTTAGGTATTGAGATTCCTAGACTACCTCTTGCTTTGCTTAGAAATGCTGAGGTCTCTTCCAAGTGATATTCTATGATAAATACATATTTAAAACATAAAAGCAGCAGTGTAAGTGACAAGGGCCAACTTCTGATTTTGCTCACAGAGCACCAAATCACCTATGAATTCACTGGCTTCAGTTTCCTACCTGGATAGCTGACTTCCAGAATGCATAGGAAATGAATAGGAGCAGTAGTTGTGAGTGAAAACGTGTTTGGTTTTAAAGATAAACTACTGCCAAGGTGTTGTTCCTGCCTGTTGTTGCAACATAGTCACCTCACTATGCAAAGTGTCCTTCATGTTTGCTTTTGGTCACTTGATGTATATTATGGTCAAGATGGAATAACCACAGTGAACTTCTCTAAAACACAGGGATGCTGTCAGCAGTACCAGTAGAGAGCCAATCTATCAGGGCTGAGAGCTACTACAGACCCAAAGCCAGCCCTGTTTGTGCTCAGCTGTGTACCTTTGCCTCCCTAGGTGATTTTCACTGTTCTTTTATTCACTGTGGAATTTTCTTCAGGCGTTTCATTTTATGTACCACACTGGGAGCCTCTCAAAAGCTTTCTAAGCACAACCCATTCCTTGGCAGGGCTTTTCCTGAGACTAAACACATTGCTCACTGCTGTACCAGTCAGGCTAACCAGGCATGTGCCCTCTTTTCAAAGTGCCTTTGGCTCCTTTCAGAATCCACCACTGCTCAAGTCCAGGCCTGTCTCTTGGATGCCTCTCGCACTGTGAAGTGATGCCAGAGGAGGCAGGAGGCTCCATCCTCCTGCCCTCCTTGGGAAGGTGAGAGGGATGCCTAGATGCTCTTGGAAATGAATTTCAGATGAAAGCTACTAGTCCAGTAGCCCAAGGGCAAACTATGCCAACGGTTTCAGTGAGTTTTACAGCGATGGGATTGTGATGTGTCATTCCAGCTCTTTCTTTCTGTACTTTGTGAGCTCCTCAATCCCTGACAGGGCCCCATCTGTTGCTGGGAGTTACTGGCAGTGCGTTGCAGTTCAGAAAAGCAGTTGCTTCACAGTGTCAGATGGGGCCAGGTTTTCATGCGTGTTGTCAATCAGGTTTTGCATAAGCCACAAAGCCCATCCCACGGAGCCATGCTGCTCGCTGTTTTTTACTTTATCCTTGTGGAGAGCTTAACCATTTATGTGGCATAGCCAGTCCTTTGCAGACTGTTTTACACTGCTTCCGTGGAGCTTCACATGGGGGAACTGTCCCTTGTAGTGCTGCAGAGCTTGGCTTCTCTTTTGAGACACTCAGCATCTAACACCTTGCGACACAAACGGATGCTGTAGGCCAGGCTGAGGAGACTCTTGCTTCATCCCAGCACTAAATACCACTAGAAGGTCATTGTGATTTTGGAGTAGAGGTGGGCTGCTCACTTAGGAAACAGCTTTACATGAGTGAGCTATATGCAGATTGAGATACATTCAGTGTCCTGGTGGCTTTGTGCTGACAGAGGTATCTTTCTGGCAGTGTACAAGGCTAGGCTGGATGGGGCTTGGAGCACCCTGGTCCAGTGGAAGCTGTCCCTGCCCATGGCAGAGGTTGGAACTGGATGAGCTTTAAGGTCCCTTCAACCCAAACAGTCTGGGACTCTATGACCTTCTGTTTCTGTCAGCTGCCTGTACTAAATACCTGTCCCTTACTGAAGAGGTACAGTCTGCTGTGAACAGCAGCATAGCTCAATGACAGATGAACTTGTCTTTGATTTATCACGTTTATGAGAACAGCCTGAAGGGCTGGTTAGGTATCACTGGGTGTGTGACAGCTACAGCTCTGGCCTCAAATGGTCTCACTTACTGACTCTTAGAGTACTGAAGGAGTGATTTACTCTGTTTCATTTCCACAGGAACAGGATCTCATGTACAGTGTTTCTGCAGAGAAGTGTCCCTCGTGGTATAAACAGGTAACACTGTTCTCATACATACAGTTAGAATCCCAGTTGATCTCTTAGGTTGAACCTATAGCATTTACTCACCAAATCAAGTGAGTTTTTCTGGGGTCAGCAATGGTTTAACCATAGTCTCTATGAATAGAACTAGCTGAATTTAGTAACTGTATCAGAGAGAGCCACTGGAGATATAAACAGGGAAAAGCTTGGGATATTCTCATTAAAAACAGGAATAAGGGATGTGGATTTCTCCCTTTCTATGCCCAGCCTCTTCCTTCAACACAGTGTGATGGCTCCTTCTCTTCCTGGAGGAAGGGTGTGTGTTAGGGAGCAGCAAGTGTTTTTCCCAGTCTGCTTTATTTTCCTGCTCTGTTCCAGAGCATGGGCTCATGGATGCTGCCATTTGGATGCATAAGGAGGCAGTGAGGGGGACACAAGAGGAGGATGTGTGTGTGTTAACCTCTTACCATTTATTTAGTTGCTGAAATAGTGTAATATTGCAAACAATATGATACAAAGCACACCCCACTCCCTTCGTACCCTTATATCCAGACAAAGGGTAGGAAAATGGGATAGAGCTGGGAATAAGAAACCTCTCAGTTCACTGTAGTCATGCCTAACAAACTGTGTTGCAGCTATGGAAGAAATCCAGTTAAAAACAAAGAAAGAAGGCCTTAAATGCAGGCTGTGTCTAATTCACTTCGTTCAGCACACAAACACTGTTACTTCTGACTCTTCTTGCTTGTTATGTTTTAAGGTATATTTACAGGTAGTTCTTTGTTCCCAACAGCTCTAAAAAAGCCCTGATTTTAGGACATGTTCTAAGGGAGATAGAGACCAAAAGCAAGTAAGCAATGAAAGAGCTCCATGTTACTAACCCATCCTAGTTTGGTTTTGGGTTTCCCTTTATTCAGTGGCACTTAGGGCTTTTTCTCTCATTCTGCATGCATTCACCGAAAGGCTCACAGCCATCAAGTAGCAGATAGGGAATAATGAGGTAGGCTTGCCTACAGAAATCCAAATGGCTTTGTTTAAAGTGGTGTTTGGTATGCAAATAGAATTAGCAATCCAGATGAGGTTGTTTCTCCTCCCTGTTTGCTTAGCCTCTCCCTAGCTTTGGCTCCCAGCTGCAGGGACTGAGGGAAGGGCTTAATGCAGCCTATTCAGTGATTTGCATTTGGACACCAACATTTAAATGGAATCTTAATCAAATATCAGATCATCTTGATCATTCCAATCCCTCCTTAAGTTCTGTGGCTGTGACACTGTTTAGAAGTGAGTTAACAGTCACAGAAGGTAACAGTGGTTGAGCAGAACCTGCCCAAGGAGTCATCATGCTTGATATATCCTATATATATGATACATATGTATATATCATCATACTTGACATATATGTATCTCCACATCTATCTATCTATCTGTCTGTCTGTCTATCTATCTATCTGTCTATCTGTCTGTCTATCTATCTATCTATCTATCTATCTATCTATCTATCTATCTCCTCATCTCCTCCTGAGCCCTTTGCTTGCTCTGTGCCCCCCCAAAACAGCAACGTAAGCACCAATCCCCTCACCTGAACCTGGAAGTAGTTTGGATCCCATGTGCTTTTAAAGCAAGTTCACAACAACTGGGAAGAAACCTGCTATTGCCTGGAAAAAGGTCGATAGTTTGATAGAGGGTGTGTTGTTCACTGAGCAGCTTCTGTTGAGTAAGACAATCGAATTATGTGTTCATACTTTCTGTAGTCTTGATCTTTGTTCTTGAGTCAGTTTAGGTTTAACAGTTGGGCCAGGAGGTGCTTGTTAAATTTACTGCTTTGGGAGCTGACTCCACCTTTCCTTCCCTAAACTAAACTGACAAAGGAATAAGAAAAGAGCTTCTTAAGGGGGCTGGGTATTGCATTTCTCTTCCCTACCTAGCCTCTACATTGCATGTAAAGCTGATGATACTCTGAAAATGTAAAGAACATCCATACCATGCTGAGAACAATCATTGCTATTGATTGTGTTTTCATCTTACTTAAAGGAGATATGAAGTGCCTTTAACACACTGGAGTTCCTACTGCTTTGTGATGCCTAATGAAGTATTTAAGAGGGTTCAGGTTGGTTTTTTTCCCCCTAAATGTTTTGATTCCTATGAAAATCCTAGGAAAACTAAATGCTTTGTCTTTGCTCAGGTCCCTGTTAGGAAAGGACGCGATCAGCCTGTGCAGTGCTATGCCATTATGTTAAATGTTAATGTTTGTAAGGATAAAGCCAAATAAGAAGTCTGAGCACTTGGAGTCTACAGCAAAGTTTCCTGGTTATTTGCTTCTGCAACTGGCATTGCTCTAGGGCATTATGAAAGCAAACAAAGCCAGTTCTGAACCCTTCCTACTGCTCATACACAGCAGTAGGAAGCATCAATTATACTTATATGGGAGGCAAGCAAAGAAGAGGAGGGGCTGTGGTTGGTACAGTGCTGTCCCTGCTCTGATGCTGGGTTTTATTGTGGCCTGGTAGTGTAGAATGTACTTAGTGTTTTACCTACTGGTATATAAAGTGTTAATGCACCAGAGCCCTCAGAACTGTTTTTGTATGCTGTAGCACAAGCTGTAGGCTGGTAAGAGGATATTTAACTTCAGAAGAACCTATGCTCACCTTAAGCATGTTGAAATAAGGGCTTTAGGGATTTGGAGGAGCAAATAAGGTTGAAAAAAATGCCTTTTCCCAGCTTTAAATCCAGTTTTTGTCCCTACTTTTCAGAATTCTCAGTACCAAAGTATTTTAAGGTAAATAAAAGGGAAATTTGCCCACTTTTTTTTTGTCCTTACTATAATAATCTGCTTACAAAGTTTTGGTACCAAAAAGCCCACAAAATCTACAAGGAACCGAGACTGAAAACTGGGATTTAAAAGTTGTGCCTATGCCTAGAAACCAGCTGGTATTAGGGACTATCTGGAGTTTCTGAAGCCTTTTGAGTATTGCTGAAGATACTACAAGTAGCTGGAAGGTTCCTACTTGCCTTGCTCTTGTGATAAGTCCTTTATCAACAAAGCAAGATGTAATTATGTTGGGAGGAAACAGATTGCCTCAGCTTGCACCTTGTCTGAGCCCAGGCGATTCCAACAGCAATACAGCTTTCTGTTGGCTGCTCAGCTCAGATAACCTACCCACGGTGTCCCCTTGTCAATCAGAGAAACAGTGGGGTTGATCAAGTAGGTGTTCTTGCTTTCCCACTGCTTTCTTCAGAGAGGGATTTGGCTAAGGATCTCTCCCCCTTTGTGCAGGTGGGTCTGACTTCCTAGTTCAAGGATCATAAGAGGGTATTGAAGTCAAAAGTCCCCTTGGCTTAGTCCAGGCTACAGATCAGGAGGACAAGTAACAGTAAATATATATATTTATATTTATTTAATGTGTTTTATACACACACACACACACACACACCCCCTCATATGATCTGTAGCCTTCACAAATATATACGTTTGTGAAGGAGTTATAATGGACAGTTTAATGCTTGTGTTCTGTGAGAAGAAGCTCCTGGCTTGTGTAAGGGCCATTTTATCTGGATAAAGGGGTTTCTCATTGAAAAATTCTCCCCTTTGTTTGGAAATCAAGGCTATTTCAGTGTACAACTTGCTGAAACATTGCTGGGGGGGTTCAGTCTCATGTGGCTGGCTAGGACTTGATGAGTGGGGTGAGGAGAAGGCAATGATTCATCTGCATTGCCTTGAACCCACATCCAGGTTCACAGAGGTGTGACCCCTTATAGCTGGTCATAAATTAGAGGCACACAACTGTATCAGTGCCAGATTACACCCAAAGCAGTTGAGAACACTCTAAGGAACCAGACTTGTATCTCATACAGAGCTCTACTGAGAAGCAGTTACTGCTCTTGGGCAGGAATTATTTGACTGAATTGAGGCATTGGGGAAGGAGTTTTCCTGGTTTAAATGCACAGAAACCTGTATTGGTTTGAAAGAAATTCAACTCAGAGCTGGGTTAAGATCTACAGTTTATTAAATATACAACTAAAAGGCCTAAAATGAATAACAGAAGCTCTAAGGCAGTGAAACAGCACGTTAAATAGCAGGTAAGATATAAAAATGTATGTCTACAGTATCCAAATAAACCAATCTTTATGAATGTGTTTATTCACAGGTGGGTTATAGTGATAAAGGCAGTGACAGTAGAATATTAATCAGAATAATTAGAGCGAGCTCCTGGTAACAGGATATATGAACACAGCCCTTAGGGACTGGAGTCAGATCTTCATCCCTGTGCCTTCTCTGAGGGTGTTTTGTGCATACCTACCCTTCAGAACTGACTGCTCAGGGCACCTCGTGGGGTTTGCTTTATTACCAATGGACCCAAGAACACATTGTGATGAAAGATGTGGAGTTCTTGTTTTCACTTCATTTCAAGGTGATTAGGAAAGGGAAGTATTGCTAAAAGGTCAAATTTGTTTCATTTCAGGAAACACCATAACTGAAACCCACCCTTGAACATCATCCTCAGCATCTTTATGAGGACAGGAATAGAAACAGGGAGGCTTCCAGTTAGAGACTGTAGCTTCTGTGAAATCCAAAAGGTAAGTGTTGCACCAAGAAAGGCTTACGGAGGAAAGAAAGACAAGGAATCCAAGAGCTGAAGTTCAGGGATAGCACAGGTAGAAGTATAAATCATAGTGCACTAACACCTTGGTGAGACACTGCCATGTACCAAAAGAGGTAACGGGTTTCCATAGAGTAATTGTACTATGCCAAGGGGTTCCATTTGTACCCTGCAGAGTGAGACTTGCCAGCGTGTGTCACTTTAACCAGGACATTCACAGCATCATCATCATCTGAGCAGGGCCATTTCCTAACTGGGAAATTCCTGGCAGTTCAGTGAGAGTCCATGGAGAGAACTTTGCTGTCTCAATTCTCATGCCTTGAGGTACAGGATGCCTCAAGAATACATTCATGGTACTGCTCCCTCTCATTGCTCTTAACACTGCACAACTAGGGGTGCTGTACTAAGGAATCAGTTGGCATAGGCTGTTGCTGCTTTTCCATAGGGGAAGGATGAAAGCTGATAGCCACGTGTGGGGAATCAAAGCATCTTTCTTATTGTATGATTTGACTAATCACATCTCAAATAGAAGATGTGCTGAAGTGAGGGCTTTGCAAACCCTTGTTTTTTATAAGATACCTGTAAAAGTATTTTCCTGTCAGTGTAAGAATAAAGCAGACTTTATTTACAGGGTGCAATGATCTATTGCTGAGTTTTGCTCATTTAATACATCACTGCTAAACAGAAGCAGCTATTTAAACTGAGAGCTGAGGTGTTTGTGCCTGCATCCATCACATTTTAGGCGAGTCTGACAGTAGATCCAAAGGTTGCTGGCATACAGGAGCTCAGAAAACATATCTTGACCTACCTACAAGCTGATACTCTCTTGACTTTCTTCATGTCTCTTTATACTTCTGCAGGCATTACAGTCCATGTTTGGGTGTGAACAAGTCAGTACAGTTGAATAAGCCTTCAGCATAAACCCAAACTCCAGTGGGAAGGCCCAGACATCAGGCTTCATCCATTCTTCTGATCAAGGCAAGCTTTTCTCTCCATCTCTGGGTCAGGACGAAGGTTTTTGCCGATGCGATTGACGGCATTACCAGACAGTATTAGACACAGATAGCTAGATCTAACTTTGCCTGGTAAGACAGCAATCAGCAGGCATTCACTCAGGCTAAAGGAAAACTCCACCATTAAATCCAGGACTAAAAAGATAGGGCAGGGAAAAGCTGAGGGCCTTTCCCTTAGACAAAGCAATAACTAGTAAATATTTAACTTGCTTGATATGAAGCAGTACCTTTATAAAACAACCAGTTCAAGTTCACTGCTATAGGAGTTGGAAAGAATTGTATAGAACTTACCAGCAGCTCTGGCCACTGCATCCATCTGGCTGTGATATTGTTCACCATGCCTGTGCCTGGAGCAGCTCCATCACCAGCAGCACAGCAGGACTGTGGATGCACATGGGTGTCAGCTAAACGACGTGCCCTCACCCATGGTAAAACTCCCCTCAGTGAGACAAGGGCTTTAGAATGAATCTGATGCAGGCCAGGCCTCAGGCAGCTCTGAAACCATCCCAAGAATCCTGCCTGTGGAATTGCTCTCTTGTGAAACCAGTTGAAGGGAGATGAAAATCAGCAGGAGAAGGGGAGGGAAAGATATGGAGGCAGAAGGGGATTTTTCTGAGTTGCCCCTGGCTCTCATGACTGTCTCTGTCTGAGGCAGGATTGAAGGGACACTTTCCTAAGCGTACATCACCATCGGGGCGGGCAGAGGGATTTCCCTGGTCTCTGTTTCTTTGTTTTTAAGGCCACATTCCTGTCCCTGCCCTGGCTGCCCCATTAGAGCTGTTTGTTAGTTATACATTTATTTACTCAACTCCATCTGAGGTTAGGACCCACACTTTGTGCTAAGGAGAGCCCAGAGGTAGGTGTGCGCTCCAATCCATCTTAACTGCACTGCTTGTTAAAAGCCAATTTGCAGAGTCACTCAAATTTCACACCATTTCCTCAATCCCTTGTGAGCCAGTTACTCATTAACACAGAGGCTAATCACCAGAGAGCCTCCGCTGCTGCTTCCTTCTCTCGCCCTGGGAATTACAACCTGCAAGGGCAAGCACACAACTGAGCTTGTTCCAGTGAGTCAGCCCATGGAGTTAAAGCAGGCACAGTCAGCTCCTTTCAAGCTGTTCACATTGTAGTGGCAAAGGAGTGAAGTTATACACAAATCAGTTCATGTTTCCCACTCTTCCTGTATTAGCTGGTGGTTTTGGGAAGGAAGCACCCAGCTTGCTGCAAGGAATTAGAAAAACACGAAGAGATTTCCAGTGGCAAAGGCAGAGAATGCAGAATTTACTTGGGTACCACTGTGTTTCTATCCCGGTTCTGTTTTGGAGTGAGGAGGGGGATTAACACTCAACTGAGTATGAGGAAGATACAAATCAATACTTGGAATATATTAAAAGAGGAGTTTGTGGTCAGAGTGCACATGTAACATTGCCTTGTATTTCTCAGATGAAGGAGCTGAAGACCAATGGGGACAAGACTGAAGCATCAGTACTTCTGATAGGGCTGTGCCCTATCCCAAGAGTCTTTCAGAAGTGCAGGTAGTATGGATGCTCCTTGTGTAATGCTGAATCTCAGCTTGTAAAGTGAACTGCTAATGATGTCTGACACGAATTCACATCCTCTACAGGTTGTTCGCAAAGTAAAGAAGTATGGACCTGGATTAATCTGTCAAGGACTAGGGAGGACCTGCAGGGTAAGCAAAAGCTGCCACTGAAGATGTATGTGTAGTTCAGGCAGGAGGCATGAAAATGTCACTAGAGGAGGGCAAGACTTGCACCTAATTTAGTCCCCACATTTGGCCTGCCAATACCTGCTTAGTTTTAGCTACTGAGTGATCCCAGGATCTGCTTGCAGAGACAGATCTTTAATACAGCAATGTTAACACTTGCAATGCTTTTATACTGAAGCAGATGGAGCTGGACTTTCTGGCTCAAACACAATGTTCTAGGTCACTAAGATAATACTCTTACAGTAAGGAAAGGTCTCCTCAAGCACTTGTTCCTATGTCATGCCAGGAAACTTGTTTAAATTTAGCCTCTAGGTCATCTGAGTGTACTTATTCCTTGAGGCGGCCCAGCTTCTCATCCAGACCTCATCCATTCTCACACTCAGTGCAGTGGTGGACTTCTACCTGCGTTGCTACACAGAGTGAGGCAGCAGCAGCTCTTGTTCTCTGCCTGGTAGGTAGAGCAGGGTCAGCATTCAGTTGTTCCTTGCCTGGGTTAAATTCCTTTGTTTCTTAATGGAATGATGGGAGTGATTAACCCACCTGTTCCATGGGCTGCAAGCACTGCCTATGATGGGGTGGGTTATATGGTTGGAAGTTCATAGGCCGTTCAACCATGGCGGGGTAATTGAAGTGTAATTGGGAAAAGTGACCTTTACAACCAGCATCTTGCCCTAACCACCTTTCACAGCCAAGCATGGTAAAGTAAATCCTTCAGCCTCCTGAGCAAGGGCTGTGCCACGTGGCTGCATCACAGCTGTAACCACTATGTGGGGAGAAGAAAGCATGCCTGTGCCTCTCAGAAGATACACCCTTTGTATGTTAGACATGGCCTGTCTCACCTCCTTCACAGCAACATCAAGGCTCAGCATCCACCAGAGTGGTTTCCAGCAATGTATTTATGATTATAGCCATTTACTACATCTAAAAATACCTGTTAACATGATAGCCATCATCCTTACCCTCTTGTCCAAATGTTCCACTTTGGCCTACATTGTGGTACAATGTCTTTGAGTGAGAGCTCCTCCTGATGCATGGTGGTGTTTGGTTCACCCTTTAAACATCGTTACCAGACAGTGTTAGAATAGATCCAGAAAATCCAGCACTGTCTAGTAAGATGCCCACAGAGGACCACACTCTGTCCAGCAGTTGGAGAAATGAAGCAGCCATTAATGAGTCCATATTCTTCAGGCTGTCAATGTTCCATAGCAACTAACAGAAATGGCTTGAGGAAGATTGCCTTATATCCTTGGGTGGGGAAATAGGTGGTGGGCAGAAGGAAGACATTTGATATTAAAGGACAGGTTCAAAATCGTGGTGCATTTCTACAAAGATAGTAGAAAAAGTTGATTTAATAAAGATCTAAAATGGAAACAAAAGGTTAAGTTCTCTTTCAACAGGATTTAACACCAGTAAGATTGGTTGGGGTTCTTGGCTTCCTCACTCCCTCCTCCCTTTTGACTCACAACTCTTACTAATTCAGGTCTTATTAATCACTTGAAAAGACATACTGAAAACTGGTCGATAAAGAAAACAGTACTGAGGAGGGCACAGAAAGGGGACAGAGATGGCCTAACATTAAACACAGCTGCTTTTGCAACAAATCCTTTATTGTATTGGCTTCAAGTTGCAGGGATGCAGACAAATTTGTCTTAAACAAAAGTGACAGTGGCAGGAGACTTTGGTGTAGTTATTAGTAATGTAATTAAGCACAGTGAATGCTAATGATAACGATGATAAGGTATCTGTCTGCTTTGGTTTGTGCTTTTCAGAAGAAGGGGAAGTTTGCTGGAGCACCTCATGCAACACAAGGTAGAAATCATAGCGCAGGCTGCTCACCCTGGAGCGGTTCCCTTGGTAAGAGCACTGTGCTGTTCTAAGTGGGGCTGTTGTTACTCCAAGGACTGGAGGTTACTGCCCTGCTGCATCACCCAGGAAGAAGGCAGCAGCATTTCCTTGGTCTTCCTTTCTTCACCCCTTAGTGTGAGTCTTATCTCTCGAGGTAGTAATAGCCTCTCAATTCGTGACAGCTTAAGAGAGCTCTGATCTGAGCTATACCGTGTAGGTAATGCTATACTGCATGTAATATTTAGTATAGCCATAAGGTACTCACAAGGCTTTGTGGCTCCAGCACGGCAGATATACAACCTTTTTATCAAAGTAAATGACAAAGGAGTGCATTTCATCCACGCTCCACTCCAGTGAATCATTCAGCTGATGCTTCAGAAGAGGGTTCAAGGAAACAACTGACCTGCTCAGTGCAAGTAATTAAAACCCCAGCACCCCATAGATCAGTAAGAGAGCTCAGGGCAAGGGGGGATGACAGGAGGATGCTGCTGGTGCTTTTTGCTGCTTCACACCTGCCAGGTACACTGAACCACCTGCCCCTAAAGCCATGTGTCAGATAAAACCAGCAATAATACCCTTTCTCAGTGAGAGCTGTTATAAATCATTCTTTACAGGACCTTTCACATCCGATAACTGGGAAGTACAACTTCCTGTGTTAATTCACTGTAAAGAACAAAAAGCCTCCCTAAGCCATATAAAAGAGCATTCTCCTCTCCACTAAGTTGCCTTAGACTGGGCTAGTTCTTTCAAGGTCACTTTAAGTAGTATCGTTGATGTAGGGCAAAAAAATCTCATAGAATAAGAACAAAGCCCCTCATAGCTTAAAATGCATCATTAGGCCACTAAAGTAATGAAAACAAGGGAATAGGAGTTAAGTCTCACTCGAAGTGACAAATGGATCTAAAAGTATATCTGTATAACCATAAAGGTGTATGCATTACATGGCAGTTCAAAGATCTAAACTGAATGGCTTTGCTATGAGAACATTGCACTGGAGAACCCCAGAGGAGCTGCTGTGAAAAGGACAGAGTGACTTACAGCAGCAAAGCTCAAAGAGCAGACCCCACGTCTGATTTTGGCAGCCAGGTTCTTGAGTTCTCTTTAGCTGACAAGAATATCTTGAGTTGGAGAGACAACAATGATGAAGGAAATTCAAGTGTTACATTTCAATAGCTGTTTGCTCTCACTCTCTGCAAAGCTACCATGGTTTGAAAGGAAAGAAAACATGTTTGGAGCAGAGTGCCTGCATTCAGCTCACCCCCTCCAAAGCATTCTCATCTGAACACATCCTATCACTGCAGTATCAAACGTGTGCCATATTCTGCAATTTTCTATTTAGAGGCTCACTCTAACATTAGAACGAGGCCAACATTTCCTTCTGGTTGGCTTTTACCCTTTATTCTAGAACCCAAAGCATTTCACATTCAATTTACTTATGCTTGGGGGGAGGATTGCCTGGTTTCTTGGCCACTGACCTGCTTCCAAACTCGCTGTTGAGCTTTTCCACGTTGTACACGAAACACCATCATCATCATTACCAGGCAGTATTAGAAACACTGAAAACATCCAATGCTGCCCAGTAAGATGGTAATGGCATCTCAGGGTCATGGGCTACAAACAGCAGAGATACCACAAGCTAGAAAGCCTGACTGTGTGGAGTAGGAAAGAAAAGAAGGGGTAAGGGGAGAATCCCACCTGTAGTTTGTGACTGCAGTGATTGCCAAATGCCCTTCATTTGGGAGAGGTGAAAACACCTCTCTAGAGTTATAACTCTCTAGAGTTATCTAGAATTATCCCCAGAGCACTTGTACAGGTCATGTATTCCTGCCTCTTCCCACCAGCCTCCCCCTCCCCATAAGCCTTCAGAGCTGTCACTTACCAAGGAGTGGTGTTACTCATATTGCTACCTAGTGAATCACAGTTATGAACTGGTAAATGCCACTTGAGGCATGGGCAATTACAGCCAACCTTCTGCCCTAGCTGCTGCTGCAGTTTCAAGTGTGGGGAAGTGCAAAATCCAGGAAGCACTTTGTGGTTTGTGGACTCAGGGAGATAGCTCTTACCTTTCTTCCAGTACCTCCAACCATTTAAACTTTATCTACATTTTATTAGGCGATTCATATTTGGTGATTCCTTCAGTCATCTTTTAATCAGATTTCTATTTGGGGAGGCCAAAGATCTTGCTGAGCATGGTTATTACAAAGAAACCATGAATATTCCAATGCTAAGAACGTTTGAAGCCTCTTAGTGTTAACAAGAGTTTTGCATGTGTTTTATATTGACTCATATACATTAACAAATACACCTGGTCCTCTAAACAACTGCATGGATTCCTACAATTCACTCACAACGAAGAAACTCTGCATTGGCATTTAATACCCTTGGAAAAGACCAGACCTGACAAACATTCCTTCCATTCAGTGCATTCTGATTCCCATAGGAAATCTCTGTTTGCCAGACACCGGTGAGAGCTAAACCTTCCCCAGCTCCTTGGCTCCAGGATGGTGTTTGTCATTCACTCCCTCCACCCATCTCCTCCTTTACCCAGTTCCTGAACCAAACCCAGTTTAATTAGTGATAGGGTACAACAAGAAAATGCCTCCAACTCAGCAAACACTGAGGGATGTGGAAGGTGCAGCTAAAAGGAGGAGAAGAGCAGTTTTTGTTTGGTTCCAGATAACTCCAGGTCAGAAAGGGCTGAATTCCTGAGGAAAAGCAACTCAATCCTGGCTTAATTTGCTAAAGCAACAAGACTGAAAATACCCTTCCTGCTTGCACTGATGGCTTCAGAACTGCACTAAGGAGAAGGCATTCCCAAATGCTCATCAGCACAAGAGCCATTTGACCAGCAGGTCTGCATTCAATATGAAGATGGTGAAAAACAAGGTGGAAAAGAGCTAGAACAAACTGTGGTGAAACGAGAAGTTGGGAAGTTCTATTGTTGCCAATAGAATCCCATCCCAGGTTAAGATCCCTGCATCTGTCCCATTGTTAGGTACATTACTGGGTAGTTCACATGCGTTACTGTACTACACATCACTACATTTCACACCTCCTCAAGAGTCACTTAAGAGAATCCCATTCTGAAGGAAGGAAGTTCTGTTACCTATCCCTTCCATGAGACTACCCCAGACACCTTCCTAAGTCTTGTAATGCATACAATGGCATTTGGATGCAAATCCATGCTTGAGTTCCCCTCTCCATCTGCAAAGAGCCAAGTAAACCACTGCAAAAAGAGATCCTGGAGGTGAGCTGCTGTTGGCAACCCTGGGGTTTGTTTCTGTAACAGCTGAACCTCCTCAATCCCACTGAAGCAGCCAGCAAACAGCCATGCTCCACTTGACTGTTCCAACAGAAAGCGTCTTTCCTACATCAATAACATGGAATGAAGTCAGTCAACAAGAAGGAGCACTGAACAATAGCTCTTTGTCTAAAGCACCCTGCACGTTAGATGTGATAGCTGCAGCTGAAACAAAAGGAGGTAGAACAGAAGCTTTCCAAACAATAAACCCCCAGACTGTGTTTAACTGTTCTGATGCAGAGCAGCAGGATCTGTTCCCGTTTAATATGGGTAATAATAAGTTGCTGGAATGACCACAGCTTACACAAAATCCCATGATGCTCAGTTATAATTAGAGCAAACATATTCAGTTGCATATGACTTAGGGAATACCAGCCACCTGACTACAACAGCATAGAGAATAAGCTAAGATTCTGGCTAATTTACCTCTTTTATGCCTGCTCTAGTGTCATGCAAGGGTGGTATTTATAAGCTTTTTAATGTGCTGCTGAATTGATTGGATAGTGAAGCAGAAAGAGCCAAACCTTTCTTATTCTGTGGCTTTTAAGTTCTATTTCAAAAGGGTTTATGGCATTTTTCCCCCTTCCTTTCCTGGCTGTTGTGGCTCTTTGCAAATGGAAATACATATACATAGGAAATATATATGTGTGTGTATATATATATATATATATATATATATATATAAGATATATATACACAGGTGTTTTTTAAGTAAGGCAGGTGCATTAGAATTAGATGTTTGCACAGTTGTATTAGAATCATATCGTACAAAATCTCACTTAATAACCAGAGCTGCTATAACAGGACATTCTCTGCTGGGGTCCCTTTGGTACTGACACATCAGTTTTAACTGGCACAAACTATGTCTTTCAGTCCTTGAGGAATGACTTCTTCCTGTTTGGCTACTAGAGGCCAAACAGCTACATTTTCATTAAATGCTTTGGGAATGGAGGTGGGAACACTTCTGAAGAGGCCTGGATTGTCAGACCTCAGTCTCCTACCAAACCAACCTAGACCCTGGGAAGCAAACTCCATTCCACAGTGTGGAATCACAGGCCTGGTGGAAGGCTTTCAGTGTGGATTCTGGTCTCCTGCCTCTTGGGAGAGTTTTCTGGTCCAGTGAAGATAGTTTGGGGGGGTTCAGAACAGGCATCACGTGGAACCCTCACTGTCCCTTTCACTCTCAAGTGACAAAAAGGCTTTTTGAAGCTCCTTGGCTTGAACATTGACCCAAGAGCTGCCAAACCCAGAGTTACTTCAGCCTTACAGCAAAGGATGCTGCTCCATGTAAGCCACTTCAAAAAGCCATTAATGAACCTTAATCCATTGAATATGTGCTAAAATACAACATATCCCATCACTTTAGCATGAGCCTGGGCTCATATAGTTGAATTTAGCAATCTAGTTCTGTCCTCAGCTACAACATGCACTTCCCTTTGGTGCAGGTGGAAGCTGCTGTGTGGATACAGTTTGCCAGTGCTTCCTACAACTGACATCTCAAAGATGCCATAGGGAGAATTGGAGGCAGTCACCACTGAATTTCCAGTCTGTGGTTCCAAAGGGAGCCAACCCAACAGGAACAGCTGGCACGATCCTGCTGTTTTCCAGTGGTGCAGGAATATTTCAGCCTGATGCAAAGTGTTTTCATCTGAGGCCCAGATGAAGGTGAAATCTGCTTTCATCAGCATGAAAGCCCCTGCTCTAGCAATATAAGGAATATAAGAACTTTAAGCTAACAAATCACTGCTCTGAGGCATTCAGCAGCAATCCTGCCCCTCCTGGGTCATTCCCTAAGCCAGTTTCTTACAATTGGAACCCAGTTTCCCTGGATGCGTGTTCAAGCCAAACAACCAAATACAGCAATGCCACAAGCTAATGCTTAAAGGGTAGAAAATCCAAATCTAGCCAAGAGATTCAACAGCACACCTCTTACATCAGAATGTACCAAAGACAGCATTATGAAACCATCTCTCATAATCCTTCTGGCTCGCCAGAGGTGAACACCTAACATAGAGAGATACTGCAAGAGGAAAGGGTTGGATCTTTCTGCAGGAGGTGTGGGCATAAGGGAAAGGCAAGGAAACGGGGAAGGTTTGAGACCCTTTAAGATCTCTTTCACCCTCCTGACTTTGACACATTTCCTGATAGAGAAAAGCCTTTGAGGTCAAATTAGCACAAAACTGAGCTCTGCCTCTCACTGGAAGTGCCCTTCCTTCTCCTGGTGCTGCTTTTCTTCCACAGGGCAAGCTGAGTACATTTAATGGGGTCACTGCAAGGAAACCACAAGGTACATAATGGGGGCAATGGCCATTTCTCATGAGTACAACACGAGTCAATCCCAGTCTGTCAGTGACCCCAGCCCGGTGTTGAGGCAGTGCTACCTGGACAGGACCACAGCTGTGCCTCTGAATTTCAAGCTCCTTCATTCCTCACCTTGCCTTTTGCAACTGCAAACAAAAGGCTACAAATGCACCTGCTCTGAAAGAACTGAAATGGGATCAATCAATTCCCTTCACACATGCCAAAAGAGGGGAAAAAAAGGAACCATTCTGGATTAAATTCACTGTGGAAAGGGGAAGGGCCTCATTCTATTATTCAATTTCCTGTTTTCCTTATAGGAATGGAAAAAAAGGTGGTTTTAATTCAAATCCTTGTCTTAATGCACCATCTCCTCTGCTTTATTCTGCTCTGCCCAGATGCTGCAGATGGCCATGAACATGAAGATGACCCCCTTACAGCAGGCATAGAGCACAAATCAGAGCGCTTCACATGGAACGACTGCATGAAGAGCTTTGGGCAGTTACCTTCAGGCTCCACTTGCCCCAGCCAGAGACAGTACCACTGCAGGTCAGTGCAGAGCAGGGCTGTCTGCCAAGAGCAGGACCTGACTCACAGAGCATTGCTATGAAAAGACAATAACTGTATCATTATGCAACTGGCAGTTAGAGCAGAGCTGCCAAGTCACCCAATGCTTCCTCCATGGCTGCCCTTGGTGGAAGTGGAAGAGCTCTAAAGATTCCTGTGCATCAAAGCTGCCCCAGGCTGGGCTCCTCAAAGCCCTTCCATTGACTTTGTTCTTTGCTGTGTCAACCAAATCTGTTCCCAGTGAAAATATGGACTCTTCTGGTGTTCTGTGTATTGACAGGTTAGCACAGCAGAGGTCAAGCTCTGCTTCCAAATGAGTTAGAGCCACAAATGGATCAGATTGTTCAAGGCCAGGCTGGATGGAGCTTGGAGCAAGCTGCTCTAGTGGAAGGGGTTGGAACTGGATGAGCTTTAAGGTCCCTTCCAACCCAAACCAGGCTGGGATTCTATGAATTGCACCCCAGTCCTACACTGACTTCCCATCAGAGCTTCAACTGTCACTTCTTAAGGCCTTGTCCTGTATTGACTTCCATAACAGCTAAATACATGGAGATTAAGGCAATAAGAGGAACCTGCATGTGGAGTTAAAAACCAAGCCCAAAACCAAACCAACCCCTACCTCTGCACTGGTTTCCTATCTAAGCTGGGCAACGGTAGCATGCCACAGTAATCACAAAGGCACAGAGTTCTGAGCTGCTGAATGCAGTTCTGAACAATCACTGTGCCTGGTTGTTGTGTTAATCATTATTGACCCTGACAATGGCTGCTGACTTTCCTTTTCAGACCTTGGTATCACTCATGGCCTATCCATCATCCTTGGGCAATGCAAACCATGGCTTTGTGGGAAAACAGAGAAAAAAATAACATTATAACAGCCTAAAACCTGGGAAATAGTTCCAAAAAACCCCAACTCCTTCATAGGGCTCTTCCTGGAACTCCTTTAGAGCTAATCCATTAAAGGAATACCCATCTGCTTGCTGTGCCTCACAGCTGTCAGTAGGAGAGCACAGCACAAGAGAAAGAGCTTTTGTGGCTCTTCTGCACAGTGCTGTGCCTATTTCACTTGTTTCCCCATTAGTACAACAGGACAGACATTATATATATCATGTATATAAAATATACATGAAAGAAGTTGCAGAAGTGAATTATACATAATAGATTTAAGGAAAACTTACACTACCTACAAAAACAGGGCAATTTTGTGCTGATATCAGCAGGCAAAAGGCAACACCAAGCCTTGATCCCTGCTCGGACGTTATACATCTACATCGAAGAGTTTATATAGCTCTTACCATTGCAAAGCTGAGACCTGAAAACTGAGCCTCCTCAAAATAGAGAAGCTGCTCCTTTAAAGGTTATATAGCAACTAACACGAGTCAGGAAAATGATCTTACTAAAATCAGTTTAAATGGTTAATGTGTGATGCTGTAGTTGAGAAACAGTTTGAGCTTCACCTAAACCCACGCCACTGCTCACAGGGTGGAAGGGACTTTAACGGTTCCTTTTTGTTACTACAGGAGCTGCCAAGCCTTTCACAAACTGAGGCACGTTTAGTAACCAGGAAGGTTACCCCGAGCCACAGCCAAACTGCAACCAACACTGGAGCCACCTGCAAGCCAAGGCCACGCTGGAGACAACAAACCCTAAAGCACAGACCCCCCCCCCCCCCGGAGACACAGCACTTAACACAAGTGAGTTATGGATCCTCTCAGCCAGCTCAGCCTGCGTGGAGACAAAGTCAAATGGAAGCACTCGCTGCTGATGCACGTATTTCACAGCTGGATCCTCGTTTTACACCCAAAGGTAATGCCAGAGCTTTGGCTTTTTTAATACTAAATCCCACAGGTTTGATTCTGTCTCATTCAGCAAATACAGACGCTTATTTCCCATTGCACTAATACACAATTTCAGCTCATTTATTAAGTCTGCTCTGACTGTGACTTATTCAATACATAACAAGCACATGAATTATTAGTATTTAACCCCCCCAGAACCAAGTGCAGACCATGCAGCTTGTTGCTTACGATACCATCACCAGTGAAATACACAATTCATGCCCATCAGAGGCCTGAGAATTCCTGGTTCCATAGAAGATGGCACTTGCCGTTAGAACACTCCAAATGAGTGAGGTGCTAGCACATAAGTGAAGCAATTAAATGCTTTTAAGTTATTCTGGCAGAAACAGGACAAGTCTAAGTTATAGATCATAAAAAATCCAATCTCCAAGCTGATAGCATATAGCTGATAGATTGAGGGATAAATCCTTCCTTTCACCTCCTTTCTCTCTGCTTCCCTAGGTAGCATTTTACAGGTAGGCCAACAGACAGGGGGAAAACATGCTTCAGTCATATACAGAATCATTCCCAAGTGGCAAGTCAGGAAGAGAAGGAATGAAAAGGACAGGAGGAAGAGGGAGACATGGAAGAAGCTGGCGTTGATCTTACCGTTGTGAAACATCAAGGCACACAATGCAAAGTAAAACACCACAGTGCAAAGAACCCCCCCCCAACCCACCAAAACCCCCCCAAAAGCCTCATCTCACCTCCCCAGCCCTCACTAATGTGCTTGGCTGGGGCTGGTCGGTACCCATGAAATACAAAACCAGCCCAATGGTCACCCAGGTTACCGACTTCATTTAGTTAATCATCACCATTAGTCCCAATGCTCAGGCCTCGAGGAAAAAGGGAAAGAGTGACTGAAGGGGTGGAAAACAGGGAACTGAAGTGAACCCCACCCCCATTAGCCATTAGTTTTGCACCTTTCTTCCTCCTCCCCTCTTCTACTTCCTTACGTGCCTCCCCCATTCCCTTCTCAAGAACAAAGTTCCAGCAGCCTTAAAACAATGGGGTATCAGTTATCCTGCAAGTGGGAATATCGGGATGGCTGTTTGTACCCAGGTAGCTGCAGGTCTGAAGGAGAATGCAGCTCCAGTGTGAGGGGAAATAACTTGTTAGTTAACCTGTAGGGCTGAGCCTTAATCAATAGTCAATGGCGATGAAAAGAACAAAGCACGTGAAACTCAAGCCTTTATATCTTGGAGCTCCATCAGATAAAAGCTATACCTGGAGTTTGAAAGGCCAGGCAGGCTGATTTGAAAGCTTCAAAGCATCAATGCACACACTAAGGTCTGTTCCAGAGCTCAGCTGTTTACTGATTCCTGGTTACTTCTGCCACAACATGGGATTAGACAAAGTAAGACCCCAAAACTGACTTCCCGGGCTCTAAGGACTGAGCCATTTAAAGAGAAGCTCATTAAAGTGAAAGGTGCATCCCAAGTGTGAAAGGGAATTTCCTGGGGCCACTTTCCCCTGGCCAAAATAGGGTGAGAACATCGTCATCAACTTGGTTTGCAAACAAGATGTTTTCACAACACAGCTGATGGCAGGTATCTGTTCTGTCCAGTCTGCACCTTGCCATTCCAAATCCCATGAGGTGCCTTTGTAGCAGGAAAAGAAAGTTATCCCTTTAGCTTCCTCCGTGATTTTTAGACCAAGGGCACAAGAAACCCCATTTCCTACACATTTAAACCATCCCAGAATAGGGGAAGCCTCAGAGGACTTTTAAAACCTTATGAATATCCCATTAAACCAGTTTTCAAACACTGTCATGAACTGCTGTGTATTTTAACGTGTCCTTTCACTGATTTAGAGTCAATTAAACTGAAAGCTGTGTTTCAGGGAGGATTTCCCTCATCTTTCTGGCATAAAGAAACACTGCTCAGTTTTCATATAGCAAAATACAGCAGGAAAACTGTGTCACCGGGTCAGTGGCCTCACACTGCTGAGCTCATTCACTGACAGTGTTAAACTCAGACCAGCACTGCCCAGTACGACGAGCAGAAAGAGTAACTCAGCCTCTGCTCCGTTCGGAAGACCCACCAGCATCACTGCATTGGTGCATTTAGAGTCCTGCACTGGGCACCCCCGGATCTCAGGGACTTCTGCAAGACATCAGGTTTTCAAGCTCTGATTCTTATCTCCCCTGCATTGTATGAAACCAGCCAAGGCTGTGTCCATGACTACTACTGCGAGTAAGTTAACTCCTGAGAGGGACGCCTGTGCCTTCATGGCTGTGCAGAAAGGGAAGAGCTCACAGCTTCCAAACCCCTGCATTCACAGGATCTCTCCTACACTCCTCTATTCTCCAATTCTATAATACTTTATGAACAGCCCAAATGCTCATTCACTAATAACTGATAATGATGACGATCCAACAGTTAAATGCATGAATTTGGAGAGGGATTTAGACACGCACAAAGCAAACCCTTGTCATGTAACACCTCCAGCTCTGGGTAGAACTTAACTTTAGCCACCCGTATCTGCAAGCTGCAACGCAAGTTCAAGTGAAGAAGGGCCACCAAAACCAATTCAAAAGCCCATTCCTGGATTTGCAAAGGCAAAACTCAGTGTTTAGTTGTGCCAATACAAGCTTCTAGGTGGCCTGAGTATTGCGTTTGCTCGCAGGTAGGACAGCACGCTACTATTGATGTGAATGCTGTCCTCTGAGATTGAAACAAGAATAGGTTAGAGAGGAATCTGGAATAAAGGAAAACCATGTTTAAATCATAGTATGTTCCAATGAAAAGCTAAATCTGCTGGATTTCAATACTTGCAATTAAAAGAAGAAAGGAACAATGCAGAATCCACCTCACTGAAATGAAATCAACCACCAGTATTAAAGCATTCCTAACAAACCCCTTCACTAAAGGGCTATAAACCACCTCCTCGAACCGAAGCGAACCAAAGAGCATTTTGATGTGAGAAGCTGGATGCTCTGCACGGATTTTAGCTCAAAGCTGGACTTCTTTGGAGCTTTGTGCCCCGCAGAACCTTCCAGAAGGGAGTTTTACTGAAGGGGTGGAGGGAAGCAGTGAGCAAACACTTTCTGCTGCCTCCCTCAGTGTCTACAAAGCCCAGTGCCTCTTCCTGCATCGGGAATTAGCCAAGCAGGCTGCTTGCTTACAAAACACCTCATCCAACACGATCCCCCCCAACGCTATCGCCTACCGACCGAACCAGAACAGGCAAGATGGGGCTCTTTAGGTGCCTCGATCTCCCTGTTGGAGAAAGCAGCACAGTGACTGCCTCCTACCCACCCCTAAACTTCACACTTCAAATATGAAGCAAACCACTTTGTTTTGTCTTCTCTCTGTCTCTTTGGTGCCCAGCTAGCCCAGTGCAAGTAGAGGCTGGTCCCAGCTGGCAAAGGGAAGCTCCAGAAAGAGAGCAAATGAACCCCAGAGTGAGGAGAAGCTTTAATTATGCTCATTTTGTCATGCACAAAAGAAAGCCTTAGGTAAGAAAGGAATAAACAAAATGAACCCAAAATGGCTCCTCGGTGCCCTGAGCGGAAACCAAGGGCTGAAACAGAACAAGAGCTTCCTCTGCACCCGCTCCACTTGACCAAGTGTGGTCCGAACCGTTCCAAATCTGTTCCCTTCACTCGCAGCAAGGAATTCATTGGGGCTCCAAAGTGATAGAAAAACCAAACCTGGAGGATTTGGTGTTTGCAGCTGCAGGGCAATGAGTTAAAATGGCAGTTCATTTAAAAACTAACTGGGGAATGGCAATCATTACACAGAAATCCAAGGAGCCCAGGGCACGCTTGCACTGGGAGATGCGACTGTTAGTGCTGAAGCTGAAGCCTCACTGAAACACAAGGAGCAAGGAGCCCTCTTCAATGTCACCCCCGTTTTTAGTCACATTCAAGCCTTTCTAACAGGTCTCTTTCTCCCAGCTCCCCATGACATCCCGGCGAAACCAGCTTTCCCCCACTGGCTCCCTCCTATTCAACCTCTTGGTTCTGCTTTTACCTGCCCTGACTGGTTTGGCTAGTTGTAAAAGGAACGTTTGAATTCATGCACCCAGCTCCCCTCCCCCCTAACTCTGAGCAGACAAAACCTGATACGTACAACAAAACCCTCTTTAATCTACCTGGAGAAAGGAGGAGGAAGGGGAAAAGGGGACAGAGTCCTATAAGAAGTTAAAGTTAGGGGGAGAATATCGATGAGCAAGTTACAAAAGGCATTAAAGAAGTCATTCTTCAGGCTAGTTTTAAACCTGGACCCTCTGGCTTACCAGGACCATGAACACACACACACGCAAAGCAACTTCAGTGCAGGAAGCACAACCACCTTCTCCCAAACCAAGACAGCTTCAAAGCGGGTAACAAAAAGGACCGGCAGGAGAGCGCGCACAAGAGTTTTCCCTCTTCCGATCTTCCCGTGTCCTGGAAAAGACGAACTTGGAGCGAAAGAGCTCTTCGTGGTCAACAAAGGGAGGCAAAAATAGAAGTGTACCTGGAAAAAAAGCAACACGTGGCTGAGATGTGTTAGAGCCCGGAACAAAGAGCTTCAGCCCAAACAGGGAAAAGCAAAGGAGGAGAAGGCGCGTGGTGTTCCCTTCGCAGCCCCAGAGCGCTGTGGCTTGTTGAAGCTGGAATTGAGAAGAGACGGCGGGTGTCTGGGGCTCGTCTTACATGTAGTCCTTCACCCCTCCCTGCGCAGGTGCATTCCTTCCACCCAACCAATCTCCTTCCCTCTAGCTATTAACAGGTGTGTCCTCGGGATTTGGGAGCGGCCGGGGCGAAACCGGCTCCGGCGCAACAAAGGTGGAATTCCTGTTGGATTCAGGTTTGATGTTAGGATTCAACAGCGTAGATACACAGTTAAGGTGTGCTGAAGAGTAGAGGCTACAGGCAGCCAAGTTGATGGTGAAAGGGGTGTTCTTCTCTTGCCTTCAAGTCGACCTCCAGGCACTCTTCCATTGCGATGTAATTCCCATATGCCGACAGGAATGCCGTGCGGCCAAGGTGGTGTTTTAAACCCAACTGATTGTTCAGCCAAGCAGAATGTGGTTCCTGTTGAAACAGAGATTAGGTTATTAATGGGAACTCTTCCAGGTCATCTGACCCACAACGGGGACATTGATGGGTTGACGGTGGCTTTTCCAAAGAAAAATAATAGGATGAGGGGTGATGGGGTCAAAGTGAAACAGGGGGATTTAGGTTAGATATAAGGAAGGTCTTTACGGATGGAACATGTTGCCCCATCCCTGGCATTGTTCAAGGCCAGGTTGGGCACACGGGCTTGGATCAACCTGCTCTAGTGGGAGGTATCTCTGTTCATGGCAGGGGGTTAGAACTGGATGAACTTTAAGCTCCCTTCCAACCATTCCATGATTCTATGCAACATATACAGGGACAATGTAAGGCACAAAGAGAGGCAAGGACCTGCTGAAGGACATCCACACAGTTTTGCTGGTAAATTCACACAAAAACTTAGCAGCAGCTTGAATCCCATCCCCATGCAGTGATGACAAACAAAATAATCTCAGAAAGCCATAAAATCTCCAACCAGAACTCAGGTCTCCCAATAGACAGGCTGATAAAAGCAGAGGCCTACAAAGGTCCATTCACAGGCACCAGGATTGAGATTCCAATGATTACAGGCCACTTCAGCCTAGATCTTTGTGGTATCTACTCTCGGATTAATCTAGGAGGTAGAAACTCTTCTTTCCTACACAAAAGGCTTCTTGGATGTTGTCAAATGGGATCTCTTCAGTGAGATAACCTAGTTTTGAAGGGATGTGGAAGAGGGGTTCAGGCAGAACTGATGCTCAGCTCTAAGTGTGCTTAGTAACAGTGTTTAGAATAAAGGAAAGCAGAATTAAGCTGTGGGATTCCAAATCCCATTTTCATCCCTTTTCAAGGAAGTTTTCTGAACATTCTCCTCAGTGCCCTGAAAAACAAGTAAAATGTTTCCTCCTTGTTATGGAGGAAAAGCACTCGCATTTCCCATGAAAGATGCAGCTAATGAAACAACAAATGATCACGTTCATTAGCCCAGCTGGCAGAAAGAGTCCCCCAAGACCCAACTTATGCTCAGAGCTAACTCAAGAGAGACCTTGGAAACCTTTAGTTGCAAACCTGGTTTCTCTGCAAGGGGGTCACAGAGGTTGCAGTTTGAGTTTACTGTCACTTGTGCCGGGGTCAGAAACACCCAGGTTTTCAATACACAATTTACAGAGCAAGAGCATTAAGCAGCAGCATTTAATGGGATTCCTATAACACAGCAGAAGACTGTGCAATACCTACTGGTGCTTTTAATGATCTGCTCAGTTGAGTTCCTTTTACAATGCAGCAATAGCAAACAAAGTTTTTTCTGCCATTTGCAGAGGTGAGATTCCTTAAAGGCTTAATCATAATTCCTTAATCATAAATGATCTTCATGCATCAAGCTTTGAGATTTCATTCATATACTGCAGTGATGGATTTATGCTCCAAGTGTGGGTTCTGCACTTGATAAAGCTCCCTGAAGAACAGCACAAAAACCAGGGTGGATTTTGCACGTTTGAAAAGATGAATGTGTGACTTATTACACTGAAACGTTCATTTTTGGGGTTATTGCATCAGTTCAGCTCTATCTGGCCCATCAACACTCACCAGCAAACCAAATCCCTACGCTAGTAATCCCTCCTCAAGTTAATGCAGGCAGTTCAAGTGAATAGGAATCTTTCC